>ML110020.1:0-21636 GCA_003697995.1 Taxidea taxus jeffersonii | reverse complement strand
GCTGGACCTCCTCCACTCCACCCAACCCCCACTGCTGAGCACGGGGAGTTCTCTGGCTTCTTGGGGCTCTTTCAGATGCTCTGTTGCGTGGGAGGAATGAAGAAAGTGGATCAGATGTTAGCATCTGTCATTTTTTAGGACTGCTAGACAAAGTGCCACCAACAGTTGCTGAAGCAACAGACATTTATTGTCTCACGGTTCCGGGTGCAAGAAGTGTGAGATCACTGGGTCGGTAGGGCCACGCTCCTTCTGGAGCCTCCAGGGAGAGATCTGTTCTAGGCCACTCTCCTAGCTCTGGTGCCTCCTCAGCAGGTGGTAGTGTATCGCCATTTTTTTTTTAAGATTTTATTTATTTGACAGACAGAGATCACAAGTAGGCAGAGAGGCAGATAGAGAGAGGAGGAAGCAGGCTCCCTGCTGAGCAGAGAGCCCGATGCGGGGCTCCATCCAAGGACCCTGGGATCATAACCCGAGCCGAAGGCAGAGACTTAACCCACTGAGCCACCCAGGCACCCCCTGTACCGCCATTTTTAACACGACGGTCTCCTTGTGCTACTGTTTCTGTCTCCAAAGTGCCTTGTTTTCTAAGGACAATTCTGAGGACAACCATTGTATTGGATTAAGGGTCCCTTCTACTCCAGTAGGAACTCATCTTAACTAATGATGTCTGTAATGACCCTATTTCCCAACAAGGACACCTCCTGAGGTCCTGAAGGTGAGGAGTTCAACATAGGAACTGTTGACACAGTTCCTAACAGTCTCAGACAATGGCCGGTGCAGAGCCACCGCTCAGTGCCTGCTTCCTGCTCTGCATATGGACACAGCAGCAGACCACGCGGGCAGGGGACTGCTGAGTGGCCGGGCCGGAGTGGGGTCAACTTCTCCTGCGGTGGCTGGAGCATGCAGATTTATTTGACTCCTCCTCAAACCGATGGCTGCCTTCTCCCTGGGACAGAGGCATGAGAGAAAGCGTGGCAATAACTACAGAAACCACCCTGGGAGGCAGTGGGGGACGAGCGAAGGGATAAATGGCCCAGCTGCTGAGCCATTCACTGAACGTGCCTGTCCTTGCAGGCATCCCTGTGACTTCAGTGCTGGAAAAGTGAATGAAATGAGAACAAGGGCCCGCTAATGTGTTGTTAGCTCACTGTTACAAGGCAGGCTGACATTTGCTTTAAAAATCACGTGGAAGTGGTTAGCAAATGCTATTACGGCATTGCCAGAACTTCACCGCAGCTGTTTGCCCTGCAAGGGAGGCGCGCAGCCACTGAGCCGAGCTCAGCAGTGGGGGCCCTGAGTGTGCCCTACGGGCCGCGGGGCCCTGAGGAGCCCCAGCAGCGTGGGTCCCCAGCCCTCAACCTCTCCCAGCCTCCCTGTCCTCCCCTGCAAAGGGGGCATAAAGGCACCTATAGCCTATGGGGCAAAAAGATGTGTGGAGAAGGGAAAATTATTTAAAGGTTAAAAATATATATATATATAAACTCAGATCATTGAAAAAGAAAACTGGGTTTTTTTCCCATGCCTCATGACGTTGAGCCAAAACAACTGTTGCGTCTCAGTCTTTCCTTCCTCCTGAATAGTATCAGGATTAATAGAGACCAGAAGCCTTGCATTTTTTGACAGGGGATAATATTGGAGATCTGGCAGTATGTACACGGAGACATTAGCAAGATTTATGATTTACACGTGCTCAAGGAGGATTAAAAAATGCAGGAAAGGGTACAGCGTTTCTACCAAAGACAGGATGGCCTTGGTCAGGCCCAGGAAGTTTCTCAAAGACTAGACTCAACGAACACATATTCAGAAGATGGGAAGAACTAAGGTAATTTTAGGCTTTAGCATGGGGACCATACTATCTGTCTGGTGGAAACGGGATCAGGAACTGGGAAGGACTTTCTCACTTGGCAAATTTTTTTTTTTTTTTTAGATTTTATTTATTTATTCGACAGAGAGAGAGTGCACAAGCCGAAGAAGTAGCGGGCAGGAAGAAGCAGATGCCCCGCTGAGCAAGAAGCCCGATGCAGGACTTGATGGGAGGACTCTGGGGTTGTGACCGGAGCTGAAGGCAGACACCTAACCAACTGAGTCACCCAGGTGTCCTTCACTTGGCTATTTATAGGGCAAGATAAGATCACACCAACAAAGGAAGGACTATCTAATAAGATGGGAAGAGGAAGAAGTTTGCTGGGCTCCATGGTGTATGGTGGGAGGCAGGAAAGCCCAGCTAGGATGAGAGTACTGAGGAAGCCCAGCGGGGCCACTAAGGACCGGTACTGGATCTTTTACATTTTAGAACACTTTTGCATTGTTCCCGGCCTTTAAAACAATCCTATTTTATGGAGGTATTGTGAGTACAAAGTGAGATAATCAAAGCAAAAGTGTTCTAAAATGTGAAAGGCCCAGGGCACTCCAAAGGAACCTTGATGGGTCTCCAGGCTTCTGTCATCAGCGGGAGGATTTAAAAGCCAGGATTAAATCCGTGTGCCAAGTTTCTCCTCCCTTTCCCTGTCTCTTGACTTTCCCCAACAATGTTTCGCTGCATTCAGTATTTCCAGGATTTGGGGGGCCCGTCTTGGTGTAAATTAGACCACAGGAATCCCATTCTGCTCCGTGGACCAAAATGTTGTTTAAATTCCCCAGGAAGCCTGAGGGCCGTCTGAGACAGTTTTTGGTGCCAGAGACTGTGAGGTGAACAAGGGTAGCCTCCCCAACACAGAGCGTCCCAGTAGCAAACTGTCTAGCTCAAGAAGGCCTGAACCCTAGATCTATCCCAGTTAGATCTGGCTGAGGCTCTCCATTTTGTTTGCCTGTCTTTCCCCCTTTTTTGTATGATAGGGAAACATTCTCGAAATCCTAACCACTGTTTTGTTTGTTTCCTTGCTTTTTCCTTGGCTCCAGCTCTTGGTTGAAATATTAGGAGAATACAGAACGAGCAAGAAGAGGTTTTCTGGCCCAGAACAGATAAAAATTCTTTAAAGAGACTTAGGAGAAAAGTTGGTGGAACCTGCCTTCTCCTTTGCACCTTTGAGGAAAGTAGGCAGGACTGGAATCAGCCCTCTGGAACCTGACCGTCAGAAGGCGCAACAGAGGTGACACAGCCTACAGATCTGCCCCCACCTGGCCCATGCCTGGCCCACGAGGCTGGCCACCGTGTGTCCTGGAAGGACCCGGAAGTAAGGAAGAAATGGAGTGGCCAGCAGGGGCTCCCTCAGGAGCCATCTGTGTGGACCAATGTCTAGAGGCTGAAGGGGATGGTGGAGAGCTCAGTGGCGAGCAATTCGGACAGAGGACACACAAGCTTCCTGTCCGCCCGTGGCACTTTGTCCGTTTCCCCGTACTTCAGTGAACTCCAGAGGAAGGAGGGATGCTGAATGGAACGCTTTCCCTCCCGCAAGCAGGCCAGGATCAGGAAACAAAATTCTGTCCAGTCACAGAAAGATCATTTAGATGTCTTGCACGCTTGGGTTTGCAGACTGAGATCCACTTGGGGGGAAAGAAATGAGTTCTCACCTCCCTTTCCTTTCTCTGCCTCTCTATCCATAGCCCCCCTTTTGGGGAGAAAGCAGATGTTGAGCGCAGCAACACAGGAGAGGAAATGTAGGCTGGGCCAGGTAGGTCAGAGCCGAGGAATGGTGGCTGCGGGGCACTGTGAACCCCTTCGACTAGATCCAGGGCTTCCTCTGCCCTTAAGAAAGGAGCACTGTTGAAGGATCCCAAGCGCCCCATCCCTGTCCTGTGTGCTCCATCTAACTGCCCAGGCAGCTGACACGCCACCTTTCCCCAGCCTCTTCGGAGAGTCGGGCTTCTCCATCTTCTCCCCTCCCAGCCATCTGTTCCTGCTGCTCGAAGCCTCCGTGCTCTGCCCTCGCTGGGGCCTGTCTGAGCGGAGGGTATGCGCGCCTCTGATGAGGTGGGCCTCGGCCCCTCCATCACTCTCTGCCGCGAGGAAAGCACCAGCTGTCTGGCTTCATTTGCATTTTTCTCTCCCAAATAATGAAATTAGCCATGAGTTTCCTGAGGTGATGCAAGACACAAATTTAGGCTAGATGTGTCAGTGCGTGATGGAGAGGGAAGGAGAAGGTCAGGGAAGCATTTTGATAATAAATTTGCAGCCCTGAAAGGGAAGGGGAAAATTGATAACAAATTTTACCAGAGAACTATCTTTCCGTTCAGAGGAAAATGTACCTTTTCAGCTCAGAGGAAAGTTAGATGAGGCCTTTAAAAGGTAATGTTCCCTGTCACCCCCACCCCGCCAAACCCGCGCCAAAGATAAAGTCACAAACATTTTATGAACAAACAGCAAAAGATGTCAGCCAAGGATGAAGCAATTCTCAATCACTGAGCATTTCTGTGGCCCACATGCAGAACCGTCTCACGATGATAACATTCCCAGATGTGCCCAGGCTGGGAAGCCAGACCGTGCTGCTCAGTACCCGGGAGGTGCAGAACCCACCCGCCTTTTCTCTTCTCTACCATTATCTGAACACTTCTGATGACAAATGAAACAAGAGTTCCTCATTTGTCACGAAGATTTGGTTACCAGTTCTCTGAATGTTTTCTAAATTTGTCATCTCCATTCCATATTTTAAACTAATTAGTTATTATCCTTGAGGCAAATACACAAACTCTTGGTTATATGTCCACATATAGTCTGAAGCAAGTTCTCATGGGAGGACCTTTTAAGATACTATCAGTAGGTTTTCAGAGTTCTTCAAATGACCCTGTTCAGAGGCAGAGAAAATCAGACCATATTAGTCCTCTGACATGTAGAGAAAGAATGAAATACTTCAGGCAGGTCAGATGCTGTCATTCATCCCACTGGGAATGAAATTTAAATCCTTCCCAGAATCTAGAAGTTTCTGCGTAATCTGGTCCCTGATACCTCTCTAATGTCCTCCTCCACCGTTTCTCATCCATTCATTCAACAATTACTTTTGAGTGCCGTCTATGTTCTGGGCGCCATACCAGGTATATGGAATGTATCAATGAACAAGGTAAGGATTTCTACACTAATGGTGCTTACATTCTAGTGCCTAGTAGGGGGAGACCAGGGTCATGATGTACAATAAATAATTCAGTTTCATAGATGTTAGCAGATGGTGACTGCCATGGGGGGAAGTTACAGAGTAAGAGAGAAAGGGAGTGTGGCATGTATGTGTGTGTGGGGTGTGGGGTATTATCTAAAATAATTGAGAAGGCAACATCTTCTTTAAAATTTTTTTATTGAAATTCAACCTAGTTAACATATAGTATATTGTTAGTTTCAGAGGCAGAGGACAGTCGTAATTCATCAGTTGCCTATAACCTCCAGTGCTCTTCCCATCACGTGTGCCCTCCTTAATGCCTGTCACCCAGCTACCCCATCCCCCCACCAGCAACCCTCCAGCAACCCTCAGATTGTTTCCCTATAGCTAACGGTCTCTTATGGCTTGTCTGATTTTATCTTATTTTTTGAGAAGACAACTTCTGAGCAAAGCCTGGAAGGAGTGAGCTGTGGGGAAACAGAAGGAAGAGTGGCTCAGGCAAAGGAAGCAGCCAGTGGAAGAGACCAGAAGCAGCATCAGGCCCGCCATGTTAAAGGAGGTGCATGGAGGCTGGGGAGCCCAGAGCAGAGAAGTAGGGGAAATTTAGGAGGAGATGAAATCCAAGAGGCTGAAGGGGCCAGTTTCATAAGGTGCAGTGTGCATATGGGGACATGTGAAGATGTTAAGAACAGTACTCCAGCCTTGGCCTCCATCTTCTGGTCAGTTTTTCTGTCTCTGTGTGTTTTCTCCCCTCCTGAGGTCACTGGTCATTGGATTTATGGCCCTACCTGATGCTGCATGGTCTCATATCCACCCATCACTACACACCTACAAAGACCCTATTTCCAAAGAAGGTCACAGTCTGAGGTTCTCGGTGGACATGAGCTTGGGGAAGGGTGTAATTCAACCTGCCACACAAAGCCAACAGGGCTCTAGACAGGATGGGGGAGAGGCGTAAGAGACAGAGAGAGAGCAAAGGTGTTTCCAGGTTTCAGCAGAAGGGACTGGAAGAAGAGAATTGCCCTTTAGTGGGAGGGAATGATTGTGGGAGGAGCCACGGAGACAGTGCACAGTCTCCCCAGGGTCATGTTGAGCTTGAGATACACGTAGACATCCAAGTAGAGGTGCCAAGCCGGCCAGTGGATGGTGCCAAGTCTTGATGCATCACGGACTTACATTTTTAAGTGGAATAACATGTTTTAAAGCTCTTCCTATTTTGGAAAACTGGAAGTAAGAGAGGTCTGGAGAGTGGCCAGCCTCTGCCATTTTCACAGATAGCCAAGTTAACTCAAGAACCCCATGTCCATTGCCCTGGGCCACTTTCAATTTCTGCCATTCACTTATGACTTCAGGCAAGTTATTCACCTTAGACTCAGTGTCTTCATCCGTGAAGTGGGATGAAAATAATACCTATCTGAGAATAGTGTTGTAAGAATCACATTAGATTAAATAGTCTATGTAAAGTGCGGGTGTGCCAAATAAAAGGGGATCACACTTTGGGGCAGTAGGGAAATGTGGGCTCTTGCTGACTCCTGCACACTAAAGGGAAATATCTGGACATTTTACCTCCCAGAACTCATAGTCTGTATTGTGCACCTGTCTGACTTCCAAGTGGAATAAATTTCTTGGGAATCCAGGGAGGAGACATAGACATTGGAGTATAGATGAGGTCCCAATAGATGGCATGTCCAAGTAAGGATATTTACAAAGAGGGTGCTGGGGAGCCCAAGAGACACTTTAAGAACCAGGGATTAGCTGCAGCAGAACTGTCAGCACCCCTAGGCACAAAAGCATGAGGAAAGAAGAGATGACCGGAAGAGTTGTATAGGTCTGGCCTCCTTGAGAGGAGCAGAGCCTTTCATAGAGGTCACTCACCAGGCAGGAGGGCGGGGGGTGTGTGGTCAGGTAAATTCAAACTATGGCTTCATTCTGCTCCCTCCATTACTTTGTGTGAGGACGTTGTGTTGAGGGAAATCAACTGAACATGGAGGGGCAGGAAGGGGGGACCGGATCACTGTCACAGTCTCTAGAGGTCGGAGTTGGGGGACAGAAAGCAGGGTGGACAAGGAGCCATGGGGGCTATCCAACACAGGCTCTTCTTGTTGCCCTTAACCTAGTGTTTCAGGGGTCCTGAGTTCCCCTCTCCCCTTCAAGCCTGGGAATTGTCTGGTCTAGTGTTTGTGCTCCTGCAAAGTGTGACTTGGGCATTTCTTTGCTAGAATATTAATTTGAGAAAAGGAGAGCGAAGGACTGAGCATTTGTTTGTGTAGGAGCAGGCTGCCTACTGCCTACACCCGAACCCCGTCTGTCTGCCGCTCACAGTGTGAAGGCCTCCTGGGGGCAGTGGCAGCTTTGTTCTTCATATTACTTTTCTTGAAAGTTTTCCTTTTGATGAATTTTACCAGCAATTTCACCGTGGGCTCCCAAATGTGCACATTATCACCAACAGCTTGAAATAAGGGGGAAATAAACTGAAACCTGGAAAGAGTCCCTCCTTCATGCCCCTCTGCTTCGTGACCATGCCCCCTGCTCGCTCTCTCTCTCTCTCTCTCTCTCTCTCTCTCACACACACACACACACACACACACACACACATACACACACACAATCCTTGGTGAAGTATGCTTCTGTCATTTCTGGCTTGACTTTCATCATCATCAGCCCCTGTGGGAGCATCAAGAGATGAAACATAGTGGGGCAAATAGAATATCTCTTGCTGATACCAGGCTCTGGAGCCTTCCCATCTAACCCCAGACATCACTTCCCTCATTTAAGGTCCTAACTAGTCTTCCTCCTTCTGGGACTGTCTTCTGGCAGCCTCTCTACTGCCACTAGAACAATCTCTCTGAAATAAAAATGTGACCATGTCATTCACCTGATTTAAATATTTTCATGGCCCCTTCATTGTCATACACCATAATCCAAACTCTTGGGCTTAAGTCCCCTCACTCCATCCCTCTCCTCAGGAAATACCCTGACCCTTAACTGCCTGAACCAGTTAGGACTCTTTCTGATTCAAAACAGAAACAAAACACGTAGTTGAAAAGCCCTTGGCAGTGTTCTAGGAAAATGCAATCTAGGGTTCAAACAGTAGCACCAGGAATTAGTTTCTTCCCATCCATATCTCAGCTTCCATTCCTCTGGGTTGGCCACTTTGGTAGCTGGGTTCTTCTGTCATGGGAGGAAGAAGGCTACAGCAGCACCTGCCTCATGCTGGTGAAACTTCAAGACTAAGGAAAGAATAACCACCTCTGTCTCTTGGTATCTGGTGACATCTTATTGGTTCTGGTGGGGCATGTTCCCATCCCTGAGCCAATCACATGGTTACCAACTGCTCTGATTTGTCTAGACTTAAGTCAGATGCCATCTTGGGGCTGGTGATGGAAGCAGTTTCTCTGGAAACACATGGATTGAGAGAAAACAGTACAAACGTATCCCCACATGAAAATCAAGGGCTAGGATTACCAAAATGGTGAGTAAATGGGAGAGGACCAAGAAGAAACCAATGTCCACTTTCCCACCCCTCTGTCTGCAACTCTTGCTTTGTCCAGCCTCACAATCTCGAGTACAACAGCCAAGCCTGTAGTGTTTCAAACAAACCTACTCATTTCATACCGAGAAGTCTTTGCTCTACCGTTCCCTTCTTATAGGCATGCCCTTCCATCTCCCTTAACTCCATCCCTGTCCAATTGGTCAACATCTTTTCATCTTTTCAGATTCGCTCTTAAAACCCATCTCCACTGTATTTCCCAAATTGCTATCCCAGATAAGACTTTCTCTTTTGAGTAACCTATGACCGATTTCCAGTTCCACACATGAGTCTGCCACAACAGCAGTAATACTTCATTGTGTTACTGCTATACAGGTCACGGAATTTAATCTAGACTCCAAAGGTTTGAGTTTAGGAATAACATTCTACTCATCTTTGTAGTTCTAGTGCCTGATCATTGCCTGAAAATCCAAATGTTCACTGATAGTGAACAAAGAGACTGAAGTACAGGATACCTGGGAAGATGGCACCACTTCACTGTTTTAGGTATTCTGTAGAAGTACAGTCCTCAGGTTGAAGAATAAATAATAATAGTAGTGGAAGGTAACCTCTTAATGGCAGTATTTCACTTATAAAAAAAAAATAACTCATCCATATGATGCTTTTATTCTCCCAGTATCCTGAAGATAATGAATATATATAATTCTATAGAATTTCCAGAATATCTGCAAGGAGCTATCAATCATCTGGTATGGTATTAGGAAAGTAAATATTTAACTGGGCGGCACATCAGCTAAATATAACGTTGAGAGTAGCTCCATCATCACAATCTTCATCATCACTATCATCAAAATTAAGCATGTAAATACTCAACCCTGTTTGATCTTGTCTTTTAGGTGAAAACCATAGTAGGACAGAGCCTTTCAAAATCTTGAGTAGAGTCTTAATAACTAGCTTCAAATGGTAACCCTCTTCCCAAAATACTCCTCCTTTTCATAGTTCCTTTAATTCCAACTAGATGAAGAAGCAAGTATGTTGAGTGTCCTTAGGTCAATTACTTGACCTCTCTGAGACGTGATCTTCCCATCCCAGCCCCCATCTGTAAAGGAGAGGTGATGATACTGACCTGTCTGGCTTGGGAAGGGACGTCTCTGCGGAGCAGTGGCGACAGCCACGAAACAAAGCACTGTCTGGGTGTGGGTGGGTCCCATTGTGATTTAACAGCTGAATCCTCCTGTCTGCAGGACAGGGCAGCACAACTCAAAAGTGAAAAACTGAATTTTGAAATTACAGCCTCTGGACATCTCCCCCTGGGAGAAGTCATATGCCCAAATGCTAAGGACTAGCATAGATTAGGGTGCTTCTGGACCTTTCTAACATATTAGCACAGATTTCTGTTTGAAGTTGCACACTTTTCCATAAGATACATGGGAAAATTTTGCTTACCTTCAATGATTTCCTTCTAATCATTTTGAAATAGAAATTAAAACTACTGCTGATCATGTTCTATTTGACTGAAACAAACTAACTGCTTCTGAGCTTCATTCACAAAACTCCCATATTTAACTAGACTCCTCCAACCTTTTATCCAGCATGAGTGCTGAATGTCATCATCAAACATGGAATGGCTCTGGGAGGACACAAATGTGTTCATGGCGGGGGGCGGGGGGTGAGGCCCTTCCCTGGACTTCCCTTCCTTTCTTTCCTCTGTTCCTGCCTCACTGTCATCACCGGAATAGACGATTTCTTCTTGACAGCTCTTCATGTCAGTCAAAAGTCTAGGTCAGACACTTATCAATTGACCCGGTGTTAAAGGTAGACACTCATTTCAGCATCTGTCAATAGCCTCTTTTGATCCATTTAGACCAGAGCCTGCATCCCTGTAGTGATTTATACTGATGCGTGCACGGACTTTTAAAGACAGGGAAACCTTTCTAGAACTCCAGAAGTCAGCCAGCATGTGGACTGCTGCTGCCTCTGTTGCTTTCAAACAAAGAACCCTGGAGGCAAGTTTATACCTGGGGAATAATAATACCTAAGACCTTCAAAGATCCTGACTATGGCTCTGACCCTGAAGCTGGGCGCTCTCCAGGACGGGAGGATGGAAGCACCGTGTTCCTTCTTCAAATCCCGAGTAGCCTGTGTTCTCACACTTATCAGTCAGGGAGGGCTTTCCACCAAGTTAGCTGAGCTTATTCCTGAGCCACCACACTGTGGAGCTGCGTTTCCAGAGGGCAGAGGCCATCGCTCACCTATACACTCCCTGGAAAAGTGCCCCCAAATACAGGACACAAGGCCACCGCTCAGTGTCCCTCTGGACCAGTCTAGCCTGATCTCCCCTTTGGCTTGGCAAAATACCAGGGGAGCCTTCCTGCTTGAGCTCAGGTGTCTTTTCCCCTCACCAGCCCCCCTGGTTCCTAACAGGGATAATGCACATTTCACTTTCCCAGGTGTTTGTCACAAAACTGCCAATCCCTCCCTACTTAGGAGACAGGAGAAGAAATGTGAACATGTAAGAAATTCAGAGGGGCCGAGAAAATTTTCCTGACACGCTCCTGCTGTGACACCACGGCAGTTGAAGAAGGCCTGTCATTGGGCTGTCAACCTTTAACCTCTCCCAGACGTATTTTGAAATGATGTGAAAAGAATTGCTGTGCTGTACCACTGGGTCCTTCCAGCTCTGCGTGTCTGTCCTTGATGTCAGTCAAAAGTAGTTAACTGGCACCCATGGTGCCTTAAAAAAAAAACCCTCCACAAAATATCAGTAATGACTTTAGTTAGGAAGACTAGCTCTTGTCAAGTAATGACTTTTTGACATAAGGTATTGTTTACCTAGGCAACGTTCTCTTACTTGCATTTTAATGAGCCTAATTAATAATAAGTTAGGAGGCCTCGGCTATTTCTTCACAGCTGGACCATATGCACTAATTACTCTGAGTGTGGAAACCTAAAATAATAATCCATTTGGGCAGAAGAAATTGTTTAAATATACAGAAAACCTTGATTTAAATATATATATTTGCCTCCTCCCCTTACTGATGTCACCTGTGATATCAAAGCAATTTGCAAATCATTAAGGCAGACATCCCCTTTAAAAATGTAGGTTTGGTTTGTGTTGTGTTGGTGGAAGTTTTCGCTGGTCGGAGTTTCCGGAGTTTGCACGAGGAACTGACTGATAGATTTGCCGGGCACATCCTGTGTGTTCTTCCTGTATGTAACAGGCCAGAAGAGTTCCCAAATGCAAGAATAAACATCAGTAGTAGTGAAAGGTGATCTACTGGTGGAAATACTTCCCATATAAAAAATAAATAACCTCCAAAGGGCCACTTTGGAGTTTACGGAAGTATTTTGTTTTAAAGACTTTTATTTATTTATTTGACAGACAGAGATCACAAGTAGGCAGAGAGGGAGACAGAGAGAGAGGGGAAAGCAGGCTCCTTGCTGAGCAGAGAGCCTGATGTGGGGCTTGATCCCAGGACCCTGGGATCATGACCTGAGCGGAAGGTAGAGGCTTAACCCACTGGGCCACCCAGGCACCCCATGGAAGTATGTTTTAATTGGCTTCCTGAATGTGAAGTTTCCCATTTAGCTTTTGCACTTCCCTCAATAGAATCTTAGGAAGTAAAATAAGTATTTGGAATCAGGGCAAGACAACAATTCCAAAAGAAGGCAAAACACCAGGTCCCTGGAGAGATTTTCCAAGAATGACAGGGCATCAAGGTTCCCGCCTCCACCTGGCTTGCATCCGTGCAGGGGACCCCGAGGGCGACTTTCCTTGGGAAAGGGCAAGAAACCCTTTTGGCAACCCAACTGGCAACCAGACACAGAGCTGCCGAAACTTTCGCTGGAGGCGCATAAAAGCTGAGGTGCAGATGTTAAAGGAAGGCTTATGTGTGACAGGTCACTGAAATACTTGAGCACAGAGTCAGTTATTAACTTTTTTTTTTTTTTTCAAAAAAAAAATCATGCTAAACTGCATGATTCTTTGGGTTGTGGAAAGATCCTGGAGGAAATGTCACGAGGAATGCTTCAAGAAAGTGCTGCTCAAAAGCCCTACGAAGATTCTTCCAGAAGCCAAACTGATGGCTTGAGCACTAAGACCTCGAAGTACATGGAGTAGAAGAGAGAGATTCTGGCATCGGGGCTGTTTGAGGAGGCCTGGTTCTCTTGGAGTGACTTCTGGACTTCACCAGGTCCCCAGCCACCCATGTTTTAACAAGACATAGTTCAAAACAGTCAGACACGATCCGAGCTAATTGGTGGATTCAGCAAGAAACCTGGGAAAAGGTCATGCTGAGGTTGGAAGGCATCAGGCTGGCAGGGTTAGCAGATGCTCTCCAGAAAGGGCCTTGGAGTGGAGGAGCTCCCTGCCAGGCTCCATATGTGTGACGGACATGACGGTGAGCACGGGATGCCTGAGCGAAGGTGACAGACTGGCTCTCATTTGCACAGAAAGAAACTTCCCTTGGAGTAGACACAAGTGAAATAATGTCCACAAATTGGGCACATTTTCAGGCTGCTGGCCACTTGGCAGAATTTTCCCTGCTGTAACCTCCTCCCCCGAGGAGCAAAAAAAGCCTACACTATTTACCATGACAGGACACCTGTCCCAGCTGTCCCCCAAGGCTCTCGAAGACAGCAGAGGAGGAATTACAGAACGTAGAGACCCAGTCACCAGGCGTGTTGGAAGAGCACGCCGCGAGCACGCTCACACAGAGGCGCTCCCCGAGTCCCCCCCAGCATCCGGGTGGAGGCAGGATTTGGTTAGTTGAGAGTGGGAGCCAGCGCTCAAACTGGCGTCCTCCTGACTCCTCAGACAGAGCTGGTTTCTCTCACTCTGCCTTCCCGAGTTCGAGCCAGAGAAACTCGGGACGATTGCATCACAAAATGACTGTGTGGAAAACTGCTATTTCTTTCTAATGGGACAGGTGTCCTTCTCTGAGGACATTTGCTGGTCCCCAGTGTACACGGAGCTTCCCTCTTCTTGCCTCTGCTGGAAACTTCTTTCCATCCCCACCGCTCTTGCCTGCTCTTTGAAAACTTACTGTTTGAGACTGCCACTTAATTCTATCTTTTATACCAATGAGAAGATGCTGAAAACCCATTCTGGTGTCCTGCAGGCACGCGTTAGCTGAGCGCCGCCAGGTGAATGGTTGGCAAACACGTGGTTTTGAAGACTGAACTCTCTGAAGGAGCTCTGGCAATTTGCTGGATGTGACTTCCAAGCAGAAACCGTTATTGTCCTATTCTCTCCCCCCAATCCTGTCTCCCAGCTGCAGAAAACATTCAGCAAACACCTAGGTGACTATAGAGGAAGGAGGTGGCGGAGAAATCTCAGGGGCACATTCTCTGACCTGGGAGCTCCCTGTCTTCCCACGTGATGAAACAGGCTTGTGTGGGAAGTTAGTCATTAGTCAACTGGTATCGGTTAGTCATTGGTCACCTCAAGGAGGACACTGGTCCTGCAGTGAGTCATCATTCCCACTACTTAGCATTGACCTGTATCATCGAAGCTGTCCCTTTCATGGAGGCTTAACATTTGCCATTCACGCACGGGTCCAAGGCCCCTAACTGATCCTGCACAAGTAGAACATGATCATTTTGGTAATTGTATTCCCCACTGGACTTTGCAGGACGACAGAACAGTTAGGAATGAACGGGTGGGCTGAAAAGTATTTACTAAGATGAAAGGTTGGCAGTCAGTGCCCAGGCACCCACTGCTGCCAGGACTCTCCCATCTGACCACCAGCCCCAGCTTCTCACCCACTGGTCCCTGGCCGGGGGGCTCAGCATGAAATAGCCCCAGGGCAAGGGCTCACTTACCAGGACCTTCACACACAGAGAGAGAAGTGAATCTGGATTAAGCCCAAACTGAAACTGATCTTTCATCTGAACTGGAGGTCTTGAGACTGGATTGACATTCAAGCTGGAATTCTTGTTCTACAGCCCCATCCTTGGGTTAGCCTGTAAACCAGAATTATCCTCCAGAATGCGGATGAGGAGAATATGGCTCTCTGTATGTTTAGAGCATTTTATGGCCCCCAAATAGATCCTGGGTTCTTCCTCCAGTTGCCTTTACCCCAGCAGCTCCCTTCTCTGGAAATTTCTCTGCATGCCACCCTCCCTTGCTCAATTTATATATTAGAAATCTACTCTTAGAGATTCCCATTTCATCCTATCTCATATCCAGAATCCTTCCCGATGGCCTTAGTTACAAATGTAAGTTTAACCCTTTTAAAAATAATGTCTCTTTACTTCTGTGTCTTTTATAGGAAATACAATTTCCTATTGCATTAGCTTGCTATTTCTGTCATAAAAATGATCATAGATTTAATGACTTAAGATAACACACATTTATTATGATGTCACAGTTCTGTAGGTCAGAAGTCTGCATTCCATGGCTCATTTGGATTCTTTGCTTACCTCTCACTGGGTGAAAGTTGTATCTGTTAGGGCTGCAGTTCTCACCTGGGATTCAGATCCTCCCAAGCTCATCAGGTACTGGAAGCATTCTTGTCCTTCTCAGTCTCCATGTGTCCTCCTCCATCTTCTGCTCTCAGGATAGCAAAAGCCCTGTTCTAAGGGCTCACATAACTACATTGGGCTGGCCAGGATAATCCAGGATTAACTCCCTCTTTCGAGGTCCCCAATAGTAACATCCATCACAACCACACAGTTCCTTTTCCAATGCAACATAATATATTCATGGGCATAACACCAGAGGGTGAAGGTCGCAGGGAGCAAAATTCTGCCTGTCATCCTGGTCAAGCAGCCCCTAGGATGGCGCTAGCTTGAAGTTAACGGTGACCTGCTGTGGCAAGGCTTGGACTCCCTGCTCATTTGGCTGGCCTGGGAAAGGTCACTCAGATTATTCAAGGGACCTCCAAGGGCCCCAAAGATCTGGATGTGATCCCGGAAGATTCTAAGATTTCCCAAGAATGAACTAAAGGAATGCTCTCACAGAGACAAATAAGATCTGGACTTGTGTTTAGTTCAACTTCTAAGTAGCCACAAGCTTCTGAGTTTGGGAACTCCTATAGTCTCTGTCTTATCGAGAGATGATAAAGATCACACATGGTTATATGGACAAAAGTACCCCAAAAAGCTAGAAGTACCACACAAATAGGACAACCATTTCTCATTGCCGCCATAACACGTTACTATAGACTTGGTGGTTTCACACAACACATGCTTACTATCTCATGGTTCTCCAAGTCAGAAGACCAAAATAGGTCTCAACGGGTTAAAACCAAGGCATTGGCAGGGCTGCGTGCCTCTGTGGAGGCTCCAGGGGGAGAATCTGTCTCCTTGCCTTTTCCACCTCCTAAGGTGCCCTCATCCCTTGGCCACGATTCCCTTCCTTCTTCCAAGCAGTGGTGGACGGTAGGGTCTCATGGCTCCCATCACATGGCTCTGACACATGCCTCCTCGGCCTCCAGCATCCACTTGTAAGGACCCCAGTGATAACACTGGGCCCATCCAGAGAATCCCAAGCATCCAAGACCACCTCCGACTTTTAAGGTTAGTTGATTAGTGACCTCAGTTCTATTGGCAACTTCAATTCCCTTTTGCCACGTAATGTAATGTAATCATGGGTCCTGGGGATTAGAACAGGAACAGCTTTTAGGAGCCATTATTCTACCTTCCACAATGATTCCAAAAGCCAATCACCACTCACCTTCTGGAGAAGAGCGGTTGGCCACTTGCCTGGGGTTAGGGCTGGGACTGCTGCTGTGAGATATTAGAAGCTACCGCTAGTTTCTACTTGGTGGCTGGATTTCCAGCCCCCTCTCTCATGGGCAGGCCAAAGAGAGAGGTGCTTTGCTAGTTTTCCACCCTAAGAGTCAAAGGTCTGTGTTTGTTGGTTTTATTTTGTTTTTGAGGATCTTTCCTAAACCTCCATGTCTCTCCTAAGCTGCTCAGGTAATGCCCAGTGGGCACTTATCCTGCCATCTTTTTCTCTGGGAATCTATGTCAGACCATTTTTTGCTCTCCCGGCTGCCCCTCTCCATTTTCCCCATGGAGTTCATATAAGTAACCGGTCAACATAGGTTCTAGCTAACATCTATATCGAGCTACACAGTGCGAATCCTTTGGCTTCATTTATTCATTAACTAGAACATTTATTGAGCCTGTTAGGTCTGATGCTACCATTCATAGCATCACCAGCCAGATCCTCATTGGACTAACCCTTAAAACACACAGGTGATTCTCATTATTTGTAGGAGTCGTGTTCTATAAAGTGGCAGAGAACAGTGCAGCAGTAAATCAGAGCCTTCGCTTTGAGGAGAAATAAAGGGTTAGGTTCCTGCAGGCCTCTGGTCACATTTTCATCAACTGATCAACCTTAATCTTGTTTTATGTATGTTCTGTTTAAAGACACCTTATTTAATACTGTTGATTCATTAGCATTGAACTCATGGCCAAAAGCACCGTAACTCAGGCCTCAATGGAGCTGATCAAACACATGCATTTCTTCTGAAGGCACACCACAGCCTCCTTGTACTTAGGAAGGCTAGACAGCAGGACAACATGGCACTTGGGAGCCACCTCGAACAGCAAAATCACCAACAAAAAGCACTAAACTGTGGAAAAGGTGCCGTTAAACAAACCATGAAAAGAACATTTATTTATTGCATTTGAACGCTGAAACAAGAAAGTAGAACATCAGTTTGTCCAACCCCAGGTGACGCAAAGTATTCACCACTCTGTGCGTGTCCTCTTAGGATCACAAAAGCACCACATGAATGGATTTGGGGGCTACAAATAAATTTTAGCAAGTCAATAAATTCGCAAATACAGAATCCACATATAATGAGAATTGACTGTACTTCATATAAAAAAGTATGCCTGAAAATTCAATTAAGAGGCAATGTTGTTTACAGGCCTTCCAAATGTAATCTCTCTCTCTCTTTTTCTTTTGAAACAGTGGTAAAAAAGTATCATTTGTGTTTATGCAAAAGGTAACCTTCTGAGACAATGAAATATGCTAGAGATTTGGGTTCAGTGGTATTCACTTGAATATCTGAAGGCTATTGATTACTGGTCTAATTTGTATCATTTCTCTTGGCTCCTTAGACAAATTAAGCTGTTCTGCCATCTGATCTACCCTCAATGATGCCTTTTACATTCTCATTCTTTTAGCCTCTCCCAATGCACAGATGTTCCCAGGTTCTTTCCAATTGGCCCAACCTTTCTGTGGGTGGGTCTACTGGCGAAACTTGGACCTATTGTCTGCCTCATGCCTTCACGTCCCATGGTCCTGGCCTCCTTGGAACTCACAGCACTTTCTCAGCAGATAAGCCAAGGCAAACTCACTTCCAGAGGGTGACAGGTACAGGAGGGGAGTGAACAAACTCAGTCTATCTTGGCTTGTGCATTTTAAGTAAAACATTAAATTATTCTTTTTCTGCATCTATGGAAGGGGGATAATGTAACTGCCATGCTCTCTTCATGGGGCTTCTCTTAGGAGGCTGGAATAAGATAGTGTTGGAGGAACTTATAAACTGTATGTAAACATTAAGATTATTACAATTTCTCTGGGTCCTTTGCTGCTGCTGTCTTCTCTTCCCGCTGTCTATAGGAGAAATTTCCACCCTTAGGAAAATAGCTAAAACTCTAATAATGTCATGGCTTTTTTTGTGAATAGTTTTTGCAAAACCGAAGTGACTATAAACCTTATGACTAAAGCGGAGGTTTGGGGATTTTTTCCCTTTTATCAGGCCCATAAATAACAAATATTATCTAGGTCTTGACTCCTTTTCCTTATTTGTCAAACAAGTTCTAAGGGCTTATAAGTTAAAAGCAGTGCTCTTTTGGCAGTGGCATTACAAAAACAATAATTCAGATGAAACATTTGTCACCAGTCGGCATGTATGTGATTCTTCCCTTGCACTGCAGTGGGCAGAAAAGAAATATCACCCTTAACTTTGAAGACAATAGGTAAATAAAACACCTTGAGAAAAGTTGCAAACACTCCTTCATTGCCAACTAATTTTATTTTCTAGAGCATGATTTAGGAAAGAACAAGTCATTTAAACAAAGTTAAGCAAAGAACTCTTGAGGACTTCCACAATGCATTCTGGCCACCGAGTCGCCCAACAAGCTCGCCTGGCCCACGTCTAATGCCCAAGGACCGTGTGGAGTCATGAAGGATCAGAACTGGAGCCAGACAGAAAAGGACTGAACCCCAATCTTGACACTTAAGTAAGTCTGAGCTCAGATTACTCAACCCCTTGGAGCTTTAACTTCCCCACATGTAAAGTGGGGATAATTGTTATCCCCTTGAGGATTAAATACAATTTTGTTTGTGAGACCACTGCCAAGCCTGACAACCAGCACACAGGTGACCAAATAAATTGTAGGTTCCCCTCCCCCTTGTGTGAGCCCCCACAAGGAACAACTGAGAGGGGCTATGTGCACATGGCCATATCCACTCGCCATCCATGTTTATGTAACATGCCCTCTACTAAGTATTGGGGGAAAAAATAAAATAATATATACTTTCCATCCCAAAGGAGCTTGTAATCCAGTGTATTTAATCAAAGGACAGGTCACACTCATTGCAAACTGAATAAAACTTTGAAGAAGAAAATTCCTTAAGAAGTCAATTTCAGAATCCCTTACTTCAATCTTTTCTCTGAGATCACTTTATGGTGATGGCAGAAGTTGCGCAGTACATTTATTTGTTTTCCCACAGAGCTCTTCTTTTGAAAAATCTACTGAGTTCTGCCAGAAGAAACTCATGACATGTTGTAAGTTTAATTATGTTCAATTCATTAACACAATTAGAGCTGTGAACAAATTTATTGACACAGCCAGAATCACTTAGTAACAGGCAGTAAGTCATAGATTAAAAAAACTCGTTCTTGTAGGTCTCTAAACTCTGGGAATGAGAAATGGGAAATTCATCTTTAGTTCCTTGGAACAGTTCTAAGAGACTTGACCAGAGGTTGCCACTAATAATTCATTGCAAGAATCATTCATATTTTAAGAAAGGTTCTTATGTCCCTTGGAACATAAATTGAATCTCCTTGAAATACTACTTTTCATTTTAACATAATAAGTGATCCAAACAGGAGATTTGATGAATATGGATTTCACTTTAGCTTACTGAATCTGGGGATGGAAGCCTGCTCTTGCCTTCTCAGCGAAGGCCAAAGGTATACTGTAGGTTGAGAAGAACCAGTGATCAAGTGCCTCTCCTTCTGAATTAATCCTTTCCAGGTAAATTTTTGTCCTTCCTTCTCGGTTGATTTGTCCAGACAACTGGCAAAGAAACCTGGTGCACGTATATGAAGCAAAGTTCACAAATAAAGATTTTACAGCCTAGGGTTGTTTTAAGAATATTCCTTTGAAAGAGAGTCAGTCTGTCAATATCCAGGCAAAGAATTTTTATTTTTATTTTTACTTCTTTATTTATTTAAATTCAATTAGCTAATTTATAGTACCTCCTTAGTTTCAGATGTAGTGCTCAATAATTTTATCAGTTTTGTATAACATCCAGTGCTCACCACATCACGTGCCCTCCTTAATGCCTCCTTTTCACCCAATTACAACACAGGCAAATAATTTTTGAAGATGCCTCTACAGAGTACTAAGCTTGGTTGCTGTTGTTCACTGATTTAAAAAAAAGCTAATCAAAGAAAATCTTAAAAAAAAAAAATACACCACTCATCATCAGCAGAGTTTTATAGCCAAAGCTGTCTACTTCCCTGAACAACCCTTGGTTGACATAACATTGTTGGCAACCTGACTCTCCAAGAAAGTTTCTCACAAGAAGTTTTGATAACCAAGGCTAGGATACTTGAAATAAGTATCCTCTACCTAGGTCTGCTTATACTATTTAGCTGGGGGCTTTTTTGTGATGCTGGAAAGGGAGCAGATCTGCAGGTCCGTTAGCAGCCTGCCCGGCTTTGAACTCCACACTCTGCTGACTTAGCCGCCAACCAGATTGACCTTCAGCACCTTCTCAGTGTTTCTGTAGAATCTATAAGAATGGCCGTAGTAATTGTATCTGTCACAAATACTTGCTTTAAGTTTAAATGAGATGCATGAAAAAATTTCAGAATAGCAGCTATCACCTTGTAAACACTCACAAAAATGGTAGCAATTATCATCCCGCACAGCCTATCATCAATCCCATCCCTTTGGTGGAGCTTATATTTTAAGCTGCCTGACCTTCCCGAGATCCTGGAACCCAGTGACCTAACGATGAATCTGGGATTCTTATGTTACTTCCCAGGTACTCTTTGCTAATTACCAGATGAATTCTTTTCATGTACAATTAACTTATCATCTTTGTAAAACAAGGAAGCTTCAATTGGAAAATAAATCTGCATTTTATTCCCCCTCAAATGCAGTGTAAAAAATTTTAGCTGATGTGCAATGCAGTTTAGTTAAGAGATGGGAAGTAGAATCACAGATGGAAAGTTAGACATGGGCATGACACATTCAGAGAGTCATGAGCTGGAAAATGCACTACTACTTAGTATCGGGAAGCCAAGTTCATAGCAGATTCTGACTTAGAAAAAAACACACAAGATACCACACATGGTCAAACAGCGAGTTGTTAGGTTTCCATTGTATAGAATGTTTGTTTCTGAGGGTCACAAAGTGGTGGGAAGTGGATGTTTCGTGAGACAACCTTCACCTGACACCCTCCACGCTCTATACTACGTGGTACCCGGCTGAAGTTGAATGTTGAATGGTAAAGCGGAGGAAAGTAGTTCAGAAGCAGATAGGCACCATCATATTAGAGAAAATTCAACAGAGATCAATAAAAATGATTAAGGGGCTCAGAGAATTGATTTTTGAGAAAAGATTAAGAAAAATAAATGTGCAGTTTGACACATAGCCAAGGAGGAATATGATAACTGGGTGGTCAACGAGGTATACAAGACACGGCCAAGAAGACATTCTCTAGGAATGTGGAGACAGATTCCCCACAGCCTCTGAGAATACAGTCTTTTCCAAGAAGTGGTGGAAAGCCTTGCCCCTGGAAGCACTGGTATCTCAAATGTCAGAAGCTTATTGAAATTTGGTGGCAGGCTGTGTAAGTGGGAAAGATGACCATATGCACGCTTTTATTTATTTATTTATTTACGCGCGCGCGCGCGCGCG
>ML110019.1:56791-70193 GCA_003697995.1 Taxidea taxus jeffersonii | reverse complement strand
TGTCAAAGTCCCCTACCATTATTGTATTCTTGTCAATGTGTTTCTTTGATTTTGTTATTAGTTGGTTTATATAGTTGGCTGCTCCCATGTTAGGGGCATAGATATTTAAAATTGTTAGATCTTCTTGTTGGACAGACCCTTTGAGTATGATGTAGTGTCCTTCCTCATCTCTTACTATAGTCTTTGGCTTAAAACCTAATTGATCTGATATAAGGATTGCCACCCCAGCTTTCTTCTGATGTCCATTAGCATGGTAAATTGTTTTCCACCCCCTCACTTTCAATCTGGAGTTTCTTCAGGTCTGAAATGAGTTTCTTGTAGGCAGCATATTGATGGGTTTTGTTTTTTTATCCATTCTGAAACCCTGTGTCTTTTGATTGGGGCATTTAGCCCATTTATGTTCAGGGTAACTATTGAGAGATATGAATTTAGTGCCATTGTATTGCCTGTAAGGTGACGGTTACTGTATATTGTCTCTGTTCCTTTCTGATAATACTTTTAGGGTCTCTCTTTGCTTAGAGGACCCCTTTCAATATTTTCTGTAGAGCTGGTTTGGTGTTTACAAATTCTTTCAGTTTTTGTTTGTCCTGGAAGCTTTTTATCTCTCCTTCTATTTTCAGTGATAACCTAGCTGGATAAAGTATTCTTGGCTGCATGTTTTTCTCGGTTAGTGCTCTGAATATATCATGCCAGTTCTTTCTGGCCTGCCAGGTCTCTGTGGGTAAGTCTGCTGCCAATCTAATATTTTTACCATTGTATGTTACAGACTTCTTGTCCCGTGCTGCTTTCAGGATTTTCTCTTTGTCGGTAAGACTTGTAAATTTTACTATTAGATGGCGGGGTGTGGACCGATTCCTATTGATTTTGAGGGGTGTTCTCTGCACCTCCTGGATTTTGATGCTTGTTCCCCTTGCTATATTAGGGAAATTCTCTACAATAATCCTCTCCAGTATACCTTCTGCTCCTATTTCTCTTTCTTCTTCTTCTGGAATCCCAATTATTCTAATGTTGTTTCATCTTAGGGCATCACTTATCTCTCGAATTCTCCCCTCGTGGCCCAGTAGTTGTTTGTCTCTCTTTTGCTCAGCTTCTTTATTCTCTGTCATTTGGTCTTCTATATCACTAATTCTTTCTTCTGCCTCATTCATCCTAGCAGTAAGAGCCTCCATTTTTGATTGCACCTCATTAATAGGTTTTTTTATTTCAACTTGATTAGACTTTAGTTCTTTTATTTCTCCAGAAAGGGCTTTTATTTCTCCTGACAGGGTTTCTCTAATATCTTCCATGCCTTTTTCAAACCCAGCTAGAACCTTGAGAATCGTCATCCTGAACTCCAGATTTGACATATTACCAATGTCTGTATTGATTAGGTCCCTAGCCTTCGGTCCTGCCTCCTGTTCTTTTTTTTGTGGTGAGTTTTTCCGCCTTGTCATTTTGTCCAGATACGAATCTGCTGTTCTCCTTGTTAAGTGAACTTGATCTTGGCTGGATTTCTTTGATCTTCTGGGGGAGGGGCCTGTTGTAGTGATTCTCAAGTGTCTCTGCCCAGGCGGAATTGCACTGCCCTTACCAGGGGCCGGGCTGAGTCATCCTCTCAGGTTCGCTTTCGGGAGCTTTTGTTCCCTGAACACTTTCCGTAGAGTTCTGGAGGATGGGAATGACAATGGCAGCCTCCCAATCTCTGGTTCAGAGGAGCCGAGAGCTCGGGGCCCCAGTCTTCAGTGCGCCTTCAGAGAAAAGCGTTTAATCACTCCGGTCTCCCCAGCCTCCGGCCGCGCTCGGAGAAAATCGTGCATCATCAGTCCCGTCTCACTGGCTTCTGGGAGCTCCGAGCTCACCCAGCCTGTGACCAAGCGTCTCTGTCTCTGGCAGAGTCCCACCGGAGTCTCCGAACCCCGTAAATCCCTGAGCTCTCCCGGGTCGGAGTCTCCCTGGATCTTGTGGGGACCCTCGCACAGAGCACCGGCCCGTGTCACAGAGCATGGCTCCAGGAAACCTCAGCTCTGTCTTCGCAGCCGGCTTCCCCGCTCTAATACCTGTGAGCTCTGCGACACTCAGACACCCCCGATCCTTCTGTGACCCCGCGGGACCTGAGTCCACGCTGTCCCCGTGAGGTCTTCACCCCAGTTTAGCCTCTGGAGCGATGTCCCTCCGTGGAGCCAACTTTAAAAGTCCTGATCTTTGCTCCGTTGTTCTGCTGCTTTCTGGGAGCCGGCCCCTCCGCCTGGGGTCTATCTTCCAGTCGCGTTGGAGTCACTTCTCTGCTGGTCCTACCTTTTAGAAAGTGGTCGATTTTCTGTTTCTAGAATTGTTGTTTTTCTTCTCTTCGATCTCCTGTTGGATTCATAGGTGTTCGGAATGGTTTGATAGGCTATCTAGCTGATGTCCTGCTGCCTGATGTCGTCTCAGCCTCCTGCTTCTCCGCCATCTTGACTCCACCTATAGATTGATTTTTCTCTTTCTCTGTTTGTTAAAAAATGTTTTAAACAGAAGAAAGTGATCTAGATTTTGTTGGGGAAGATAGATATCATGCAGAAGTTTTCAAGCTTCAGAAATTTTGCGATCAGCGCAAGATTGAAAGTGAGGCACAAGACAGTAGAAAATGCATGCAAAGTAGCTAGAATATAAATTTGAGATTATTCAGCATTCAACTCCAGGGAAATATCAAATATCCTAGTTTTAAATGTGCTTGAACTATCCAAAATAAAATGATACGCAAGTGCACATAAGTTATTTCCTTCTTCTTCCAATTTAAGTATTACGACTTAAAATAAAATTAAAATAAATCACATGAAATATAAGATTGCTTTTCACAGTCTTTAGAAAATGGCTCATTTTTAAAGCTTTTCTCTGCTAATGCGCATTAATTAAATCTCTCACAGAGCCTGGAGTTAGAGGGGGAACTGGCTTAAATCGATCTGTTTGAAAATATATAAACAAACCTGAGCTATGATTTTTTGAAATGTATGCAAAGCTTAGAAACTGAGGGCCTTTGATGTCAACTAGAGCAACACTGTTGGACTCGTCCGTGGCGGGTGTGGGAGACTACCCTTCTCCCCAAGGGAATTTTACCTTGCAAGGAACAGTGAGTGGACAGGGCAGGAGTGTGGGAGCTCTGGCTGAGTACAGGGGGAGCCCCCGGCCCTTTCTCAGCCACTGTGAAACTCCACCAGGAGGCTGTCCGTCGTGGAAGCCAAACACACCTGTGAGCTAATTTGTCTGAATATTTGGAAATATATGGCAGGACGAAATGAGCTTTCCTTAGGCACAATCTGAAATCCCCATCAACTAACATCCCATGGTAGGATTTGTGAAATAAAAAGCCAGTTCTGTTAATCGTACTCAGCTGGTGCTCAATCCATGCTCTCTAACTTGAACTATGCCTCAAGAATCTAAACAAAGGGTACCATCCCTACTTTGCACCAGACCAGAAGCAAAGTGTGTCGTCAAAGAACCACTGGGACCGAAGCAGAAAATGCAGCCTGAGGGAGCCCAGGTTTTGTCTCGGTGGTAGCGACAAACATGTCCAGGACTAGATGCAGATCCAGTTTGCATGAAAACTACATTTCGGTCTACCTGACTCCTACAAATGTATCTGGGACTGAGGTAGGGCTGTTCTTTGGAAAAGTTTATTCTAAAACAATTGCGTGGGACGTAAACTTACTTTGGGCTGTGGATCTACATGGTGTAAACCCCACGGTTTCTGTCCTAAACCCCCTGGCAAATGGGAGTTAGCAGTTTAGACGAGGGGACAGGTTGACCTTGAAGCCCGGTTTAGGTAAGTGAGGACATGCTCTGTTTGCCCACGCAGACTTCAGCCACCTGCTCAGCCTTGCTAATTCATTCACACCATCACTCATATCAACTTCTGTGCTTTATGAAGAAAGTGGTCTTCTGTGAGACAGGGAATGGGTCAGAACCCATCACAAAAAGAAAGGGCTGGACTAAGTCCTCCTGCATATCACATGCCTGCTGGGGGAGGGGTTGGCTTCTGGAAAACAGATTTGGAGACAGATTAGTGCGTAGAAAGGTGTTGCCTTCTGAGGTCTCTGGGGGGAAATGAGGAGAAGAGGGAAGGCTGAGCCATGAATCAGCCTCCATGGCAGACTCAGCCCGTCCAACACAGGGCTCCGGAGATGGGATAAGCCAGTAAGTCCGGAACTTTCCAAGCAGAGGGGAGAGAGCCATGCTTTTCCTCATACCCCCATGACTGAGGGGAAGGCAGAACTTACCCTCTCTTCTAAGTAATGGGTTCTGTGCCTGGAAACCGGGGTCCACTTGGAAAATGGCAAGAACTATGCCTTTTATTAAGGTGATTGTCCCCAGCATCCCACCCATCCCTGCTTTAATTACAGTGACTGTACAGATGGAGAAGTGGGCCACTAGGGACCCTGTGTGTCGTTAACAATCTTCATAACCCTCTGCAGGTCCAGAGTCCCGGCTGCCATTCCAACCTCACTGGTCATTATCATTCTTTAATCCATCTGGCTTGCGGCAGCACCGCCCATCACTTCCATGTTTGGGGTTCAACCACCCCTGTAGCTCCTTTGAGCCTGGTTTGTGACTGTATCGCCTACCATCAGCCCTGGCCTGCAGGAGAGATTCCCCCTATCCCTGCTGTGGGACCCCTTTCACTGGGGGGTCCTCACTGCTCTGCTCCAAGGTGAGGTGCACCGTCCAGGCCTGCCGTGTGTTTTCTGCCCGTAGGATCCATGTCTGCCTTCTCCCCGAGTGCAGCATGTGGGGTCAGGCATTTCTGCATAATCAGGCCCGTCCTATTTCCCATGCGGGATCCTTGCCTGAGTGTTACACTGGGTCTGCATAGAGCCCTTTAGTTATGTAAACTCCCATCTCCCCTGCCTCCTGAGGACCTCAGAGCTCAGTGCTACCTGCACTTTTCTGGATGTGAGGGGTGACACGAGCCAGGTCCTGCTGCCCTTTGGATCACAGACTCTGTAGGGAGGACTCAGTGGGGTCCCCAGCCAAGCTCATGGGGGTTTCTGGGGAGGGGACAGCCCCTCCCCACATGCCATCCTGGGTCAGAGGAAGGGATCAGAGCTTCTTGGGGGGAGGGAGACCCCTGAGTGAGTGAGTGAGTGAGCACCACCGAAAGAGGCTCGGTCCTGCCGACTCTCTTCACCTCTGAGGCACTCCTGGAGCCTGACAGCCCCTGCCTGTCCACCGGCATCGCTCCCAGCTGCAGGTAATAAAAAGCCCATCATTCCCCAAAATGAGTCTGGGCAGTGCTTCCCCAAGTCCACCAAAGTGCATGGTTGCTGCCACTAATTAACCAGCTCACTGCTCTTCACTGATTTCCTAGGGGTCCTCGCCTTCCTTAATCTCTTCTCTTTATTAAATGATTCAAGAGCCCTTAATTGCTATCCGTCTTCATTACAGCAGTAAAATCCCTTCCTCAAAATGGCTTCACGGCTTCCCGTTACACCACGGTCACAGCACATTTCCAGAAATCACCCCCTTCTCTTACTGGCACATTGTTAAAGAGCCTAGCAACTCTTGGAGACAAGCAAACAAACAGGAGTTCGCTGTAATTACAGATATCTGTTTTCTTTTTCTCTTTAAGATTATTTATTTACTTTTTTATTTGACAGACAGAGATCACAAGTAGGCAGAGAGGCAGGCAGAGAGAGAGGGGGGAAGCAGCTCCCCGAGGAGCAGAGAGCCCGACGCGGGGCTCGATCCCAGGACCCTGAGACCATGACCGGAGCCAAAGGCAGCGGCTTTAACCCTCTGAGCCACCCAGGCACCCCTACAGAGACCTATTTTCTTAACCAGGGGGAACGTCGCGATGACAGGCCTGGGGTAACTGTGCAAAGAAGCCTGTCTTGCAGCCCGTCCGGAGGCGTGCCGGCTAGCCGCCTGGTGGCCCTGCCCAGGTCCGTGAACACTTGTGGGGCAACCGCCTCCAGGGACCCAAGGACCTGCTTGCGTTACCTACGGAGCCTCACGGGACCTGAGAAATGACGCCAAGCCAGAGTGCTGCCGTGAAGCGGATGCCTCCTTTTCTGCCCTCCCTCTCCTCAAAGCCCAGGACGGCAAGAAGCCTTGCAAGGAGGACGCGGTTCAGAAGTGAGTTTCCCCCTGACCATGGGGACCCCTTGTGACAGATGCCACCATTCGGGGGTACGTGTGAAGAGAAAGGGTTAATACCATGGGGGCCTCTGGCTACACTCCGGCTCCAGGATCATTCAAGCTCTCCCCTTTGCCGAAATAAATTACGTGGCATTCCTTTCTCTTCTGTTTTATACCTGACACACAACAGGCTCTCAGCCTGTTCCCATCGGAAGTTACTGACAGATGTTTGATTCCTGCCATTTTCACCAGTGGGAAGGGCTTGTGTCAAAACACCTTCTCCTGGGGGGCTATTAGTCTCTGATCCCAGGGACGCCGGGTCCGGGGTAGGGAAGAGGAGACACTGGTAAATGTGGACATTAGAGCCATTTATCACCCACTGCTGTGTGTAGAATAAAGGATCCTCTTTCCAAATAGTCTATTATCTGTGGCTTGCTGGCTTCACGCTGTCATATGTTTTTTTCAGGAGTCAATAAATTGCTGAAGGCCACATTTGGAGAGTAAGTACTGCTGTTCACCTAACTTTATATATTATTCTTTTATTTACAGCTGCATCTGTTCATTTTCTAGAAGAATCTAGTAGAGACCGGTCGGGATTTTTTTTTACCTGCCAGACCATTTCATTGATGATAGTTTACCAAATTTATTTTTATAATAAATAAACTAACAACACATATATATTTGTTAAATATCATCCCTGCCTCGAAGTATTTCGGCAAGTCCACACACATTTTTGTTTGGCAAAGGGTCGCTTACGTACTGCTTTCCCTTAGTCCTCAGCTCCGTTTTAATCCACGCCTTTCCTCCACCAGTGTGTGCACCATAGGGGACCCTATAAACCCTACATTAATTGGGGTTAAAAGCATTGCTTTCTTTTAACAACAAACCTTTGCCTGGATAACTGGGAATTAGCTCCTAAGCTCTGTTTTATAAAATCAGGTCTGGAAAATAGGGTTGGGAATCATTCAAGAGTGTTTTTAGGTAAGGAATTTTCAACAACCTTTGTTCTGCCCAGCCAGGCATTCACCCACTAATTTATTAGGGACAAGATCAATAGCCTGAACTAGATTGCTGTGCTTAACTTGAATCGAATTTATGCCATGTTTACAGCTGTTTTCTCTGATAGCATCCTTGGAGGGGATGAGCTGTTAATCTAATGGGTTTTTGCCACCATTTTGCATGTGTTGATTGCTTCAATGACTTCCTGGAGATTCTTTATATTAAACCCAAACTCATAGCCAGAAATCAATCAGAACAGCTCTTTATTTCTCTCCAAGGAATATAGAAAACTTATCAGAAACAAAATAGTGCCTCTGAACCGCAGTTAGCTGTGGGCAATGAATGTCCACCAAGCTCAAGCCAGAAACTATGGGCAGTATTATTCTCTCCAGGAGCACCACAGCGACCGCATTAGTGCTCAGTGCTGTGTAACAGATCACCACAAATGTACTTACCCAGAACAACACGCGTTTGCTATCCCAGTTTCTCTGGGTCAGGAGTCCTGACACGGCTTAACCAGGTCCTCAGCAAGACCATAATCAAGGTGTCAGTCAGGATGGGCTTCTCATCTTAGTGGGACTGGGAAAGGGTCCCCTTCCACGTTTACTCAGTCTTTTCGGCAGAATCTACGTCCTTGGGACCATCCAACTCATGGCGGCTTGCTTCTTCAAAGCCAGAATGGGGAGCAAGATGGAGTCCTCTACAAAATAATGCCGTCAGGGCAGGGAGATCCCATCCCCTTTGTCATATTCTATGGGCTGAGAGCAAGTTGCATGTTGCTCCCAGACACAAGGGGGTGAGATTATATGAAGTTGTGAACACCAAGGGGTAGGGATGGTGGGCGCCATATTGAAGTCTGCCGGCCATAGCCCACCTTTGTCCTGCAGTGAGTGTCGTCTTTCCCAGAGCAAGTATATTGGGCCTCCACAAGAGTTTATCTGGTTAGAGCATTCCCTCAAAATTCAAAATCTCATCATCAATATCAGGTCTCGGTGTGGATGAGGCTTAGGGCTGTAATCTATTAGGTACAGCTCCTGAGGCATGAGCTCTGTCCTTGGGTGAATGTGACATTGGAGACCAGTTATCTTCCATCCCACCCAACCTGCAATGGGGAGATGGGCTTAAGGTAGCCGCTATACACAGGTCAGTTCAAAATGGGGGCCAAATGGAAAGTGAAAGGAGTCCCAGGCCTACAGAGACATTGGAATCCAGCCAGACCCATGTGGGGACGCCTCCATTACATCTCAGAAACACATTTCCATGGGTCCTCCCTCTGAGTCAGACACCTCCTGTGTCTTCTTACTCTTTACACTATCCTGACAATAAGACCATGAGACTCAGACTATCAACAGATAAATATTTTTATCAAGTAAGAGAATAAAATCAGAATAAACTGTTTTTCAATATTCTACTTCTCAGGTTATTTATTAGAATTGATGTTGAGGAAGTTATGCTCTGCCAGAATGTTAATAAACACTAGGAGGCAAATTATAAATACCCCAGTTTCCACAAAAATTTTATACACAATGAAATATCCCTCTGAATATCATTTTCTAGGCAACTTTAGACAATTTCAAGTCATACTTTCCAGAATGTTAGGAGTCAAATCCTGATAATAAAGTGGACGCTCGACCAGCTCCTTTAACAAAATATTTCAGATGGCAACTTTGAAAAAGATACACCTTTATTTACAAAATGATGTGGAGAACAAAGGCATTATTTTTTATTCAAAAGAATCTGGAAAACTGTTTTAAAGGGGATCTTTTTTCCCAAATAATGGGGCTAGAGGACAGACCTAACCTCAAAAGGAAAGCAGACAGTATTATCGAAAGAAAGAGAACAGGAGCCCATGAGCCGTCGCTCTCCCCATACTTTGCAGAGTACACACGATGGGGCTGGGGGCTTCCAGACTCTTGAATCTTGAGTGGTACGGGAAACGCAGCCTTGACAGCCAGGCTGCACCAGGGCCATCCGCAGCAGAGAGCAGAGAGCCAGACCCCAGCTGATATGCAAGCGGGGAGACGGAGAAGAGTCTAGAGACGGCCTTAATGACGATGTTCTGAGAGCATTTCTATGGGAGTTTGGGGGAGCTAGGTCAGGACTGGATTCATCAAATTCTGCTATTCGTGGATGTGTAGGCTTTCTCTGTAAATTGAAGAAATACCTTGTCAAGGGTCAAACACATATACACGGACCATGGCATACATGCACGCACACGGGGTGAAGCTGAATTAGAATTAGAATGGTAGGAAGTCCACATGGCAGTGGGGAAAAATGGCCGCCTTAAGAAATTATAACTTTGTACCCAGCAGGTAGGACACGTAGCTACATAGTAAGCTTCCGTGTTATTTAGCAAAATTTCATAATGTATACTATTGGCACCGTCTTCAAATTTATTCCTGAACATGGTATATTTTTGTAGAGCTGTTGCAAATAGCAGCTTTATTAAAATCCTCCGGCTTAATTGGTACTGTTATCACAGACCGGTTTAAGAAACTGGTTTCTAACGTTCAAGCAGTGTGGGTTCACGTAAAAACGAGTGTTCTTCTTGCGTTTGAGAGTTTGAAACCATTTCCGCATTAATACCGTCTTCTATTAAAAAGCCGTGGTGACGGCTTTTCTGTGAAAGGGAGCGTGTCTCTCCACATCAAAGACCACCGCTCACCTTTTTGCCTTATTTTACCCTCGTGTGTCCCAGGAATCTTTCCATCAGGCCGCAGTGAAATTGTTCAAAACACAGAAGGAAAAACAAGCTCTCACCCACAGCAGTGGCTTTGCAGAACACCTTGCCGCCGTCAAAGAATTATCTGCATAAAACCTTTCCATAAAGTCCACTTAATGCCATTTAAGAGATGAGACGGGTAGAGAAACCTTAGAACACGTTACCCCTCTTGCCAGGAGAAAGGTGTGTTGTCTTGGCTTTGTTCTGCTCTCAATGGTGCTCGGCGGCCGCGAGGCTCATTTTATTTCATCTGCTTTGTGCTAGTAATCCGCCGGCATCTTCTCACACACTCCCATCAGTTCCAGAGATGAAGGGTTCCCACAGCACGGCAGAGCATTTAAAAAGTCCAAGTTTGGGACAGACCCTTTCTGACTGGGGCGTCAGCGCAGGCCCCGCTGATTAGGTGTCCCTCTCCCTCACCCAGCTGGGGCACGGTCAGCAGAGGCAGAAGAAGGTGCAGTTACAGTACCGAATCAAGCATCTTCACAACCCAGGAGAGCAAAGGAAATCTGCACACTGACTCCTCCCGAGCCTGCTACACTGCACAAGCTCACAGTTTTTAATATTATTTATGTTTTTTGGAAAGGCGTAAAACAGTAGTAGGAAACTCAGGGGGTCAATATGTTCCTTGCTTGGCTAATATTGATTGGTATTTGGTTATTATTTCCTATCTATAGGATACTTCCATCTTCGAGGTCTTTTTTTTTTAAGTGTGTGTATGGTTATAGGATTGTCATTTAATATATTTAAAAATGGTAGGCAGAGGATTATGTATCTGATATAAGCTCAGGTGACCTGGCCGGTAAGTGACAAAACCAGGATTCGGTCATCGTCCACATTCCTTAATTTCTACAGTAAATGCAATTTCCCAGATTTAATAGTAGCTTAGGTTTTCCCGGCGAACCTCTCAGTAACTGACACAGAAACGAAATGCATGTTTGTTTAGAACGTACTTGCCACGTTGAGAAGACAGTAGGATCCCCTCCCAAGTACCGGAATAAAGCACGTGCTGCAAAGAATGACGTGTGCACCAGTCTTGCCCGTGGTATCATGCAAATGCTTCCCGTGAAGACCGTTTCCAACATGCTGTTATCTATGCATTTGAAATTTCATGGTAGCACAGAAAAGATGGGGCTTGCCAACATGCTGATATGATCTGGAGGATGCATCTGATGTTCAAAGCAGTTTCTGCTGCATTTTCAGATTGCTGGACACCCACACTGCCTTCCTAAAGCCTGTTTCTTTCCCATGTGTATAGTAGCGGGGATCAGGAACACAGGGTGCCAGGTAATTTAGGGAGTTAGCAAACCGTGAATTTTCAGCTTGAACTACTTTAGGCAGTTGGCTCTATCCTTATGAAGCTCTGAACCCATCTTACTAAAACAAATATTTTAGGTTGTCAAATCCAAGGTGAAAAAAATCTATTTTTAAAATTTCCAACTGGTCCAAAGGGCTGGTAAGTTTCATCTTTAGTGTTTAGGTAAGAATTGAGAATACACCATCTTCACGATATGCTGTCCTGTCCCAGACACAGGCACTCAAGGGACATGGTGGCACAGCATAAACACAGCAGAGATCTGGAGGTGTTTCGGCTGAGAGAAGGAGAGAGCGGCATCATCAATGGCCAGAGAAGGAACTGGTGTCTGTGACCCAGTCAGTGTCTATGCCTTTGTCACATAAAAAAGTGTTGCCAAAGCAGAGTGGAAGGATGCCGTTGTATAGTATAGGTAATAATAACAATGTCTTCTCAGCAAAGCCAACCTGTTTTATTACAGTTCATTACACAGAACAAAATTATGGACTCTTTATGTAAATAAACAACCTTGATCTCATTGTCTACAAGTTTATTAGAAAAAGTCTGAAGTTTCTTTTTTTCATTAAAAAATAATTGAGCTGCAGAATTTCCTTCTCTTTTTGCAGGTGAAATATTCAGAAACTTACAGGTGAATGGTGTTCTTATCAAAAGGAAAAGGCAGCTACAGGATGTGGAGAATCATGCCATGTTGTCTGTCATTAATTGAAGATTGCTTATTTCAGAATTCAAGACAACACATTAGTGCTATGGTCTGTTTTTATATTATTGTTATTTTTTCAAATCACATCAGAATCACAGAAAGCTCCAAGAATAATACCAAGAAGTCCCAGACACTGTTTCCCAGGACCCGTACTTGTTAACAAGCTTAGTTGCCATGTCTGCTTGATCACGGTTCTCCCTATATATCTATGTTTTTGTGAATCGTTATGGTTAAGTTGCAGCCTTTTACAATGAACTAAATCAGGAAATTGACATTAATCTAACTACTTTTTAGTTACAGACCTTCATCATATTTTGCCAATTTCCTCAATAATTGTCCTCCTGGAAGAAAGCACCGATAATCAGTCTCAGCCCCTGCGGCAGTCAGTGTCCGTGGCGCTTTGCCTCCTTCAGTCTCCCAGAGGTGCACACTCTGCCTCCTGCTCTATGTGTGGCATTTCACAAGAGCACAGGCTAGTTATCTGGCAGAACGTGCTTTCATTTGTATCTGCCTCAAGCATCCTCATGATTAACATGAGGTCACATATTTCTGACAGATTGATGCTGTGCTATTCTTGGGGAAATCAAAACAGCAAATAAGTACTTTTGTAAGGAAAATAGATCTAAAATTATTTTACCTGAAAGCAACCTAATAAGGAATTACAAATACGCCATTTACTTATTCACTAACAATAACAGTGGGAAATCGGGCTGTAATGAGCACAGAGCGAGCATTTGCAGTGTAGTAGACAGTGTTAAATTCACATGACGTAACTCAGACCCTCGTGATCATCCCATCTATGAGTGGCTGGCCCGGCACTACTGTGTTAGGGCTGGGGACCATTATTCTGTGACTCTCACCCAATTCCGTACCCATGTTTCTTTTTTTTTTAACTCAACAAAGAGAAAGGTGGCATAGGACTGCCACTTACATGAAAGCTGAGACATTTCTGTGTGTGTTGGCTTTCTTTCTTTCATTGTAGGAGGAAGGGGAAATTTTCTCAATGTTTCAAAGAATGTGCTATATACTAAAAGAAAAATGAAGACTTCCAGAGGAAATAAATTACAAAGTGGTCACCTCTATGAGATATAATTTGTGAGCAAAGTTAGTCTAAATTTTTAGAAAGATGTGCTCATTATATTTTGCTCATAAAACATATGGAGTTAGTATAGAATCCTATGAAGTGACCAATTAAAACCAGAGAAATCAGAAAGAAGGAGAAAAAAGAAACAGAATAGAAGCAATAATTACAAAAAAAAAAAAAGAAAACAAAAACCAGTTATTAATATGATAGGTACTAACCTAAATGTCTCAATAAAACTTTAAATATGATTGTTCTATATCACAAAATTTAAAAAAATGAGGGGAATTGGAGGAATGCGTAGAAAAAAAAAACAAATTTTTTTACAAAAAATTTTGACAGAAATCAGGAGTGCCTTTGATGTGATGGCTTACCAGTAAGCAGGACATATCTGAGGAGGGAACCAGTGAGTGGGAAGGTAGCCGAATAGAAACTACTCAAAGTGAAATACAAGGAGAAAAAAGAACAAAAAAGAGACAGAGAGAGAGAGAGAGA
>ML110019.1:21887-56691 GCA_003697995.1 Taxidea taxus jeffersonii | reverse complement strand
GACAGAGAGACAGAGACAGAGAGACAGAGAGAGAGAGAGAGAGCATATTGAAGAAATCTAGAGTAATTTCAAAATGTAAAAGACATTCATACCTGGAATAGTAGAAAGAGAAGAGAGAGTGCAAAGAAATATTGGGAGCAATAATGGTAAAGAATGTCTGAAAATTACTGACAGACACTAAACCAAAGATCTAGGAAGCCCAGAAAACACCAAGCAGGAAATACCAAAGCAAAACAAAATCACCAGTTTGCATCATATTCAAAATTCAGGACAATACAGAAAATCAAAGACAAGGACAATGGAACAGTGTTAAGCCTTAAAAAGAGAAGGACATTCTGTCATGTAGGAGAGAATGGAAGGACCTTGAGAGCATTATGCTGAGTGACATACATCGGTACAAAATGACAAGGACTGAATGCTTGCATGTGGATGTGCTGTATACAACAGTCAAATTCAGGCAATCAAAGATGGGATGGTGCTTATGGGGGTGGGGGGTTGTTAACCAACAGGCATAAAGTTTCAGTTAAGTTAAAAAGAGGGGAGGACAGGAAGGAAAGCTGCATAGACACCTCACTGTAGGAGACATGTGAATGGCAAATAGGCTTACGAGAAGACGCTCGATGCCATATGTCATTGGGCAATTGCACATTGAAATAACGAGATAGTGCTACACGCTTATTAGGATGACTAAAATCCAAATACTGACATCACCAAGTATTGGCAAGGATGAGGAGCAAAAGGGACTTTCAATGCTGGTGGGATGAGGAACGGTGCAGCCACTTTGGAAGACAATTCGGTGGCTGCTTACAAAACTAAACTTAGTCCCACTGCACAATTCTTTAGCACTTCTTAGTTATCCGACTGATCTGAAAACGTGTGCCCACATACAAAAAAGCTGCTCATAGGCACTTTTCTCACAAACACTGAAAACTGGAAATAACCAAGGTGGTTTCAATAGGTGATTGGATAAACACATTCTGATCTATCTATGCACTGAGATGCTATTCAGTGACAAAAATAAGTGGGCTGTGAAGGCACAGACAGAGAGGGAACTGAAATGCTTACTGCTGAGTGAAAGAGGCCAGTCTGGAGAAGCTCTGTGGTGTACGATACCGAACCGTGACTGTAAAAAAGGCAAAAACACAAACACAGCAAATGACCAGTAATGCTAGACATTTAGTGTCCTGGGAAAGTGAAGGTGAAGCAAGGGGACTGGGGGGCAGACAAGTCTGTGTGACACTGATTCCTGGCATTATGTATTTATCAATCTCCCAGAACTTCATAGCCCAGAAAGGGAATCTTCACATACGCAAATTAAGAAAAATCTTTAAGAGGTTGGGGAACTCCAGGAATGAAGACCGGTGATGACAACATAACGGAGTTGTAATACAGATGCATGACTTGGCCTCACCGAGGGGTGGCGGGGTGCGGTGTCAACGTAGGTCACCTTCAGTGAGCCGAGGCTTTATGAGGAAAGCGGGAGGAAATGCACGGGGGCTGTACTCGACGCAGGCCCGCGGTGTGCCAGGGGATCAGAACAAAGGACAGCCTGTGAAAACAAAGAAAACCCGAACAAACTCTGGGCCTTCGTTCGTAATATCAGTATTTCATACCGAAGACAAGCCTGGTATCTCTTGCAGGGGTAGAGAGCGAGAAAGGGAAACAAAACAAACCCAAATTAGACAAGCAAATTCCGTGAATTCTCCAAAGAGCACGGGAGTGGACTGAACACACTCTCAGGGACTGGAGCTGAAGCCACAGGAAGCACGAAGCCGGTCAGGCCACACTGGGTCATACTGCGAGGCACACAGTAGACATCGGACGGAGATAAATCGTTGACTGAAGAAGCATGCGTGCCAAAACGATGTCTGGTGCAGAGAAACGCTAAAGCATTCCTGTACAGAATCCGCTCTCTGAGAGATGGAGCGTGACCCCACTCCCTGAGTTTGGGCTGACAGGGCCGCCTTCCCACGGTCCACGCGGTCTAAATGGGGGCGGGGGAGTAACTCTACCACCGAGGAAGCTGTCAGACATGGGGAGCAAGGGTGAGTAATAGCGACAGTGACGGTTGGTGTTGACAGGATAGACCTCGATGGGGTGGGATGAACATGGCATTCGCTCTGTTCTCTTGTGTTCCAGAGTCTCTGGCTTCAGTCTCCTCGGGAGAAAATGTGGGACAAATCCCAAAGGGAGTGCAGCCTGTATAGTATCTTACTATTTCTCAGTGTTTGCAAGGTCACAGCCTAAAGGAGCCTAAGAAGACATGGCAACTAACTTTAATGTGGCAACCAGGATGGGCTCCTGGAACCAAAATAGGATGTAAGGTAGACACCAGGGAAATCTGAGTAGAATACAGACCTTAGTTGGTAACAATGTTCAGTATTGTTTCATTAATCGTGACAGGTGTGTCATGCTGAAGATATTACTAACATCTTACAATGGGAGAATAGGTATGGGTGATAGGGAGATTTGTACTATCATTGCAATGTTTTTGGTACAACTAAAGCAATTCTAAAAGAAAAAGTTTATTTAAAATCTATAATAAAATCTTTTTATTTTCATAAAAAGCCTAGGGCAGTGGGTGGCAAATAAAGAAACTTAAAGGCGAATAATTTAATAACTTCTCAAAGCAGTGCTAGGTTCTACACAAAAGACTGGAAAAGGAGAGCCTGTATATAAGCTGGTCCAAGTGGTCATGCTGAGTCTCAGAGGCATAACTGGAGAAAGAAATATCGTGCTGCTGGTGCTCTGATGCCAGCAGTTTGCCTCAGATGAGCAGAAATCCTGGGATGAGCAACGCACGTATCTCTGGTCAACACAGTAAATGGGTTAAAGTTTTAGACATTTCTCCATCTCTCAACTAATGTGGTAACTGATCATAATACAATCAGAAATCAGTTCATTAAGACAGACGAGTTCTCGCTGGAATTACAGGAAGAGGTGGAAGCAAACAATAACGGGATTAGGGTTGAAGCTCCTTTTCCTTCAGTTCCAGGGAAAGTGGGTTCCCATTTCCTCGTGTCCTTCTCCTGCTTCTTGTTTCTTCCAGCTGTGAGGCACACTTGCCCATCTCCAGACCTGCTTTGCCCACACAAACCACCAGCCGTCCTGGCCACTTAGGCACACCTGCTCCTAATAAAATATACGTCCTACCTGGTGACTTGACTGCCCTCCTCCCAAAGCATCTCTCACGTTAGCCTCTTGTCCACGAAGCTGACCCAAGTAATCCTCCTTGACCCGATCTGCCTTCTACCCGGCAAGTACGTACCGTCTTATCTACTTACCATTTTGGTGCTTTGTTTGATCTTACTTTCTAATTACCCTGACTACGTGTCCCATTTCATTGTCGTTACTTAGAATCACAAGATTCTTGTACAGTGCTGGGCACACACACCATACCCAACTCTGTTGACATGAACAGACAAAAAAAAAAAAAAAAAGAAAAGAAAGAAAGAAAGAAGGAAAGAAAAGAAAAGAAAAGAAAAGAAAAGGCAGACATTTTCAGATTACATCTTTCCATCCTTGGATAGGCAAAATCTGGACCAAATTCTAGAAGCTCCTGATTCAACCTCAAATTTATGAAATTGGCCATTCCTGAGGTCATCCTCAGTCCGTGTGGTGGAAACTTTCCCAGGCTGAGGGCACTAGTCACGAGTAATTAAATCAGAAACTTGGATTCGGTTTGTTGGCGTAGCGGCTGCCTGCTGTTGCCATGAGCATTCCATTGCCATCAAGGGCTAAGTGCGGCGGGGGCTGGGCACTTGCCTCCTACACACCAGCCTTGCCCCTCCCCACGGAGCTTCAACCTCACCCTGCCCTGGGCCCCTTCCTCGAAGCATCCCCACTCCACGGATGCGGGGCTGTTCTGCCCCTTGTTAGACGGACCTCCTCTCCTAATGACGACGCTTATTTCTTCTTCACATCCTGCTTGCTCATTACTCATTTTCAATTACGAGTCAGATTTCTTCTGGAGTTTAATTACTCTTCTGGTTGAAGATGATAAATTAATTTGCTTATTAACTCTGTAACACCTTTTAAGTTCAGTGAATTAGGTGCCATTTACTATTTTATTTTCTGTGGTGGAGGGCTGGTGTTCTACATGGACTACAGCAAGGAGTGAGACAGAGGAATATGGTAGATAAAAAGGGTAGAAATTTGGCTGGATGGGTTTCCTCCCCTACAAAGCTTTTCCGGCCTGGTGTCTCAGAGGCCGTGCTGATTTCAACATACCTGTCCCGAGCCACTGGGTTATTGTCATGCCGCACCTTTTCTGATTATTTTCCAGATTATTAGCTATTTCCTCAGGGGAAAACGTGTTGTGTATGTAAAGGATTTACAGGTAAGGCGCAAACTTCATAATGTCCCAGCTGTGATGCAGATTTGGCCAGGCGGCGTAGCTGCTGTCTGCTTTCTTGCTGCTACTTCTGTCCTCCAGACCACGCTGGTTCTCACTCTATACATTCACATGATCTTAGGCAAGATGGCAGTGTGAATGCTGTGGTGGTGCTTTTTCAAGAGCAGTTTGAGTACTATAGAAACATTGGCTAAAAGTACGATAATTGCCATATTGCCCTTCCCCAGAGTCTTGCTTTGGTGTTTTTTGTTCCAATTTGTTCCAATTGCTGAGTGAATAAGGGCCCATTATTATTAAAAGTAATCAGTTGACCCAGAAGCAAAAACAATGCAATGGACTAAAAATGATCTTTTCCATGACTGGCTTTGGAACAACTGTCTGTCGCCATGCCAAAAAAAAAAAAAAAAGGAAAGAAGAATCTAGACACACCTTGCCACAATAAACTCAAAATGGGCCACAGACTTTAGCACAAAGGCATAACATTCTGTAGAGATAACAAGGGAGGGAATCTAGAGAACCTTGGCTATAATAATGCCTTTTTTAGATACAACACCAAAGACACAATCCATGAAAGAAAGAATTATTAAACTGAACTCCATTAAAATTAAAAACTTCTCACAAAAGACACTGTTAAGAGAAGCAGAAGACAAATCATAGGCTGAGAGAAAACCTTTGCAAGGACATAACTGACAATGAACTCTTATCTAAAATATGCAAAGAGTTCTTAAAACCAAACAAGAAGGCAAGTAACCCAGTTAAATTACAGGTAAAAGATCCCAGCAGAAACCTCGCCAAAGAAGATGTACAGATGGCAAACAGATAAAGATGATCCATATTCTGGGTCATAAAGGAAATGCCATTGAAAACCACAGTGAGCTCCCACTACACAATTATTACAGTGCCCCCAATCCAGAGCACTGACAACTTCAAATGCTGACGAGTTTGTGGGGCCACAGGGACTCGACCCATCAATGTGGAAAGGCAAAATGGTGCATCCCCTTCGGAAGACAGTTGTCAGTTTTTCACAAAAGTTTTAAGTAGAGTTTTTTTTTTTTTAATAAAGGTCTCATGATATCAGTCAGCAATCATGCTCCTTAATCCACACCCAAAGAAGTTTAAAACGTATGTTCACACAAAAACCCACACATGAGGTCTGCAGCAGCTTTATTCATGATTGCCAAAATTTAGGGGTGTCTGAATGGCTCAGTCGGTTAACTGTCCAACTCTTGATCTCATCTCAGGTCTTGATCTCTGAGTGCTGAGTTCCAACCTCACATGGGGGTCCATGTTAGGCATGGAGCCTACTTAAAAAAAAAAAATCCATCATCGCCAAAATATAGAAGCAACTAAAATGTCCTTTAGGAGGAGATTGGTAAGTAAGTATGGTCCACTCAGACAATGGAATATTATTCAAAGCTAAAAGAAAATGAGCTATCAAGCCATGAAAACACATGGGGGAAATTTAAATGTGTATCTCTTAAGTGAAAAATATCAATCTGAAAATGATTCCAATACGAGTTCAGATAAAATCTATTTAAGATGTATTATATCATCCTTTATGACATTATACGATATTATTTGCATGTAAATGCTTGAGATTATACGTAACACATAAATATTTTTCTTCTCTGTTTTATTTTATAATTCCCTCCCCATTGGTACTGGTCATTTGGGACCCTAGAAGAAATGTGGACTCTGAGCATGAAAACTTGGCTCAGATGGGTCGAAGAGGAAAACGCGGATCAACGAGCATTTAATTTAGCAAATTCAGAGTTTGTTAAAATTTTATTTTGGGGAATTACATAGTAGATGCTAATTTAATAACGGCTGGGATGGAGGATTGTAAAACACACAGAAGAACTGAGTGAGTCTAGCTGATTCAGATGCTTCTTTGTGGTGATCGCCAGGGGTGGCAATCACTTGTAAGACAGAATATTGTGTGGCTATTACTTCACCTAATTCATGCTTACGGGTTTGATCGTTCCTCCTTTTATCCCCACTTTCCCTCCTTTGTTTTTTCTTTGAGTCAATTGCTGTTCATTTGAAATCTTTGAGTTGGAACAGAAGGGAGGGTTCAACTTGCACAAATAGCTTTCTAGGGACATAAATTTCACTTGGTAAAAAGCTGGTACAGTGGTTACGAAAGCACTGCCCAGTCTCCACACCCATAGTACTCTGCCAACCCAGGAACAGAGTTGTACTTGTTACTTCCTGTGCTTCTGGCTCTGTGACAAGTGGTTAGGTTGGAGGGGCGAAAGGATAAAACTTATTTGGGGTAACTTCATCATGTAAGCAAATTGGAAACATGTCTGAGATAGATAACATGATTTTTCCAGGTGGAAGCTGTTTGGGGATGGCCCCAGCAAGTGTTTCAGAGGTATTGATCAAGCTTTTAGGAAATTAAGAAATCTTACCAGTGACATTTTCCATCATTCTAGAACACTTTAATCTTGAGTACTTTAATAAGGATTTTAATGACCCATTTTATAGGTCTCTTCCTTCTATAGCCTTCTTTGGGGGCGTGTTGATAGTCTAGAAATCCATTATAATAGCAATTAGTGATTTCTTTTCCAATATGTCTATGTACCCACTGGGAGTCCTTGAAAATATTTATATTATTGAATTATTTTCCTGGAATACTATTTCTTTAATTTTATTGACATGTCCCTAAGTCTGGGAGTCTACTGATACTTTGTAACTCACACTGGTAGTACTGAGGTGAAACTATAAACCTCAGAGGTGTGATTTGAGGAATGTATGAAATCCTCATTGAAACCACAGACCAGCACTGATGAATGCACTTTAGAAAAAACACTGACTTCCTCTACCTACATCTTGGGATTCCAGCAAATTACCGTCTGTAATGAACTGCAGGTACTTTTTGATGAGCACAGGGATGAGCATTTGGCTGTTTATCATTTTTCCTCTACCAATGTGACATCTCCGCTGATTACTTATATTATGGCTAATTTGCAGCTTATCAGTCCTGGTTTCTTAATAAATGTCTCATTAAGTGATGGGAGCTGTCACTTTGTCTCCGTGTTCCCACTTCCCGGTATAACTTGCAAACATTTTTTGGGAAAAAAAAAAAAGACTGCTGGACGTCACATGTGCCATTTGCAATCATGTTCTAATGCTTCAGAGGGGGCATGTTAAGTAAATGCCCTTCACAACTCATTACTGCAGACTGGACAAGCGTAATTAGTCACCATATTGTTGTTTTGTTTTCACAGTTTGAGTTTTGAGTATGTGACTGAACTGGGCAAATTAAGAGTGCCAGTGAACAAGTCTATGTGAGAGAGACGGTCTTGTGTTGGAGGAACGGTCAGGTTGATTAGGGAGCTGGTAAGGATTTACCTGCTGGTCACAAAACATGTGACCAGGAAGGTAAACTCTCAAACAGAGCTGGGGGACTTACACGGCAAACCACCTGAGTCTTTAAGAGTAAGGGGCAGGAAGAAAGACCTGCATCCTCTGCCCTGGAAGAGAAGGAGGGGTTGTGAGTCTCCTCATCCTGCCATCCGCAATCACGGGAAAGCGAGCATTAGGTTGCAGAAGGAGGTTTTTGCTGACTTTGCGGCAAAGTTGTGATGGTTATCATCAATCTATGTCATAACTTCTAAGGTAAACTTTTTGGAAATCAAGGGAAATACAGTAATGAAAACAATCTTGATGCATTTTAACATTTTCCTTCAGAATGGCGAAAGCTTAGTTGGTCGTCTAGACCTGTGTCATTGTCTTCACATGGAAAAGGGAGAAGAAGGTCCCTGCTTTTGTCCCTGTGTTAGAGGGGACAGAGACAGCCCTTTACATGGGAAATCAGGTTGGAAATAGTCATTTGGCTACATTATTTTTAAGTGGGAAGTAGTCCCTGACTTTCAGATGATAATTAACAAGCAATTTGGTTGTTTTGAACGTATTCTACAGGGAACGCAATCTTTCTAAATGAGCCTTTTTCTTCGAGTATTACATACACATGGGAAAGTGCACATATCGTAGGTAGGTAGCCGGATAAATGCTCTTGAAATGAACATGCCAGCTTGACCATACCCCAGGCAGAGGCGTGGAGCATGCCAGTGTCCTACGAGAAACTGCTGCATTTCCATCCAGTTACCAACTCTGCCAAGAATTACCAGGCTCCTAATTTCTAACCGCATACGTTTTTGTGTTTGCTTCAGACTTCTTTAGGAATGGAAGTGTACAGTATTCCTTCTTTAAATGTTTAACTTGGCTCGGTATTTTGTTCCATTCACAGGACCTTTTGTGATTATGTGAGTTTGTTGTTCTCAATACCGTCTCGTATCCCATTCTGGTGTGAATATGGCGCAGCTCCTCGATCCGTCCTACTGGCAGTCACTTACACAGCTTCCGGTTTGGAGCTATTGTGTGTAGCAAGGTCATGAGCATCCTTTTACCCGACTTTGGTTGGCTGGGACATCAGGCACGGAGGTAAGCCCTATCACATAGTGTCGGACAGACTCCAGGCTGCTTAATCCAAACTCACTCCCTCCAGCAGAGCGGCAGACTCCGCTTCCCAGGGCCGCACTCTCCTTAGTGCCTCATTGTGCCTTAGCCTTTCCTGGGCCTGCACAGAGACACCTTATCATGGCTATTGCACTTCTCTGGTGACTGATGTAACTGAGCACCTCTCCATGTATTTATAGGCCATTTTAGTATTCCTTTTATAAGCTGTCTATTCAAGTCATTATCCATTTCTCCCATTGGCTTGTCTTTATGTATTCTGCATATAAACTCTTTGTTAAATTATATAACCTTTTCACGGTGACTAAAATGTGCAAATATTTTGGCACTTACCTTGGGTTTTCATTGATGATTCCCCCTGGCCTGGTCATTTCAGGCTGTCTAAACAGAACACGAGAGCAACTAATAGAGGTCAGAGCTTTAATATTCTGATGTTTCCATTGTCTTGGACAAAGTATGACACTCGTGTTTCTCCTAAACTATTAAGAATAGAATTAATGTATATGGTATGTAAATATAAAGTATTCTCTTTAAATCATTTTGAGTAGGTATACAATTTAAAGCTTTATATCAAATAGTTTGATATTACTAATCTATGGTTTCAAGATTTCAACCATACTATTTAATATTCAAATTTTCAATATGGTTATCACATCTCATTGCTTATTTTTTTGAAAATAAAAAGACGTCTTGCAAAATTCTTAACATTGCTTTGAAATTTACTAGAACTCTAATTTTTTTTTAAAGATTTTATTTGTTTATTTGACAGACAGAAATCACATGTAGGCAGAGAGGCAGGCAGAGAGAGAGAGGAGGAAGCAGGTTCCCTGCTGAGCAGAGAGCCCCATGCGGGGCTTGATCCCAGAACCCTGAGATCATGACCTGAGCTGAAGGCAGAGGCTTAACCCACTGAGCCACCCAGGCGCCCCTAGAACTCTAATTTGATTAGAGACACCAGGATTGAATAGTATTTTCTTTTAAATTGTTACTTTTCTTTAAAAATACATCTTTTTTGATGCCAGCCTTTGATATTAAATAGTATGAAATTGGTACACTTTTTTAAAAAAATTGCCACATTCCACATTACCACAGTTTAAATCTACTGTCCCCAAAATAACGTGATTTTGTGTGACGGCTCCCTGTATTTCATGTAGAACAAAACCATAATGATTTCTAGATGCATAAAAGGAAGGATTAGAAAGGTGGATTAGAGCATCCAACACCTTTAAGTCATTTACTTGTGGCCATGATTTTCACCACAGCTCTCTCAGGAAGACTCTTTTATTTATGATGGATATTAAGAAACTCATAAGCAGAGACCTGACAGAGCTGCTCTGATAGTAAATACTGGCTGGACTGTGTCCTCCAAAGAGTCAGGGGCTAAGTTCCAATTCCCAATGTGACTACAGTTAGAGATTGCGCTCTTCAGAAGGTAGTCAAAGTTAAATGAGTTCAGAAGGCTGGGGTTCTGCTCTGGTAGGACTGTTGGCCCTCCAGGAGAAAAAAGAGCCACCTGCAACCTCTCTCCGCCTTGCGGAGACGCCGTGAGAAGGTGGCATCCACACCAGGAAGAGGGTGCTCCCCGGAAGCCGGCCATGCCTGCCCGATCTCAGACTGCCCGCCTCCTGAGCTGTGAGGAAGTTAATGTCTGTTTACGCTCCTGCTCTGTGGAATTTTGCAGCCAGAGCTAAGCAATACAAATGAGAATCTTTGTGTACAGTCAGTATAAAGATCTCTCTGAAATAGATTTAATCTTTGTCTGAAATTGCGTGGAATCCACTGATGGTTTTAAAATACCTTATGTATATTAATTTTGATTCCTTCTATCCATGAACATTGATCTACTTCTCCAATGAGTAGTTTTTCACAACTTTCAATAAAGATGAATATATTGATCTGTCTGTATCTTTTGCATACTTGTATTTTAAAAAAATGTTTTAAATTCCCTATATTTCTGTTGCTATAATAAATGGTAAATTTTAAGGTATTTTTGTTCTTGTTTATTGATGTTGTAGAGAAATTCTATTCATTTTGAATACTGAACTTCTATACCAGATGATACTATTATTTCTGGCAATTAATCTATAAAATCTTTGTTTTTTTGTCAATAAAATTGTATCTTCTTTTCCAATCTTTGTGTATTTTGCATCTCACTTTCACTGGACTAGATAAACCTTTAATAAATAAAGAGTAAACTGGGTGAGGGTAAGCGCCTCATCATACCCTGGAGGTTTTGCTGCATAGACAAGTGTGGTACCACTCTGAGAAGAGGGACCAGACCTCCACAGCTTGCTGATTCTGCAAGTAGTTTCCATTCTTCTATCAACTTGACAAAATGTCTTCGACAGCATTTTGAGACAAAGTGTCAGGATGATTATGTCCCTTAAATTCCCTGGGAGAGGAGCACATTTAATTCACATCCAAGCGAGTTTCTTTTTTATTTTTTAAATATTTTATTTATTTATTGAGAGAGAACACAAGCGGGGGAACAGCAAGCAGAGGGAGAAGGAGAAGCAGACTCCCTGTTGAGCAGGGAGTCCGGTGCAGGACTCGATCCTAAGGACATGATCCTAGAATCATGACTTGAGCCAAAGGCAGATGTTTAACCGACTGAGCCACCCAGAAGACCCTCCAAGTCTCTACTACCATGTCACGTGGGCATTCGTCTTCAGGAAGTGTTTACTTGAGTGAGGACGATAGCTCACTTTCATGAGATGGTAGAAGTTGAAGGGGGACGGGCTCTTAAGATGAGTGGAGACATGGCAAAGATTTTCCCCATACTTCTCCAAGTGCTTCAAACTCTGCTGGGTCAGTATCTGACTGTACTCAAGGAGTTTTTGTTTTTGTTTATTTTTTATTTGTAATTATAATCTCGCCGTTTCATCTGTGTGTTACTTCAAGAAATGCAATACAAGACAGTTTTAGTGTTTCAAAATCTAGTATCTACGAGTCTTCAGGCCATATGTATTTTGGCCTTCAGAACCATCAGAACTTTCGGAAGACAATGCGCGTTGACTGTGTTTCAGGTAAAGCACAGAGCGGCATCACGTGATCAAACACGGATTGTACCAGCGATGAAGTACATGAATTTTGCCAGTAGTAAGATTAAAGAAAAAAGGACTATAAATAGTCCCATGTCAGGTTTAGTTTGGTCTCTAAAAATGTTTGGATTAGGGGCCCCTGGGTGGCTCAGTCAGTTAAGCATCTGCCTTCATCTCCAGTCATGGTCCCAAGGTCCTGGGATCAAGCTCCCAGTTGGGCTCCCTGCGCAGGGGGGAGCCCACTTCTCCCTCTCCCACCCCTATTTGTGCTCACTCTCGCTCTCTCTCTCTCAAATACATAAAGTCTCTAAAAATATACGTCTGGATGCCAGCTTGCAAAAAGTGAAAACTTTAGGCTTTTAGAAATATTTAGACTTCAGAAATAGAGAAAAAGTGATAATTAACCTTTGTGAGATTTTAAAATTGTATACCAGTTATAGACACCTCAAACCGGTCTACTTCACCATTTAATTTTTAAAAATAAACTCTTTTTTTAATATATTTTTTAAAGATTTTATGTATTTGACAGACAGAGATCACAAGTAGGTGGAGAGGCAGGCAGAGAGAGAGGGGAAGCAGGCTCCCCGCTGAGCAGAGAGCCCGATGTGGGGCTGGATTCCAGGACCCTGAGACCATGACCTGAGCCAAAGGCAGAAGCTTTAACCCACTGAGCCATCCAGGCGCCCCTCACCATTTAAATTTTAACTAAGGGCTTTCCAATGGGAAATAACAGCTAGTTGGCCTGCCCGTTACCCCAGCACATCACTGATGTCGAACAGGGAAGCAAACCTGAGATGCAGGGTTCGTGACACGTGTCCTACCCTGAGAATTCACATGCATCTTATGTCGGAAAGTGTGAATTCAGCATTAATTTCAGTGGAGATGAAATTCACAAACCTGATTGCCTCAGGTCACACAGCCCAGTAGGAGGCAGAACTTGTAAAACACCTAATTCGTTGGCTGCTGGAGCACATACCTGTTTCCTACCACTGAACATCATATCAGCCTACGATGCAACTGGCACATCATCCCTCCTGGCATGTTCAGAGAAAAAAAAAAAATCCAAAGTACTAGTTAATTAGAGAATACATTCTGTGCTGCTTCCAGCTCTGGGCAGATGAAAACTCAGAAAAACAGAGATCGAAATCCCTGAAGTCAGACCCCTCCTGTCTTCACTCTGCATGTTCTTGGCTGTGTTACACCAATTGGCAGTTAAATTTCTATTTGGGAGTTACCGGTGGTTTACATGAAATTATCAAATAGAATCGAAGCTCCCTGAGGCCTCATATGTATGTTAAACTTTGTACCTTATTCCAAGATGGTCGATCAGAGTTGTGCAAAAAATACAATATTTCTCCTTAGATTTGACCACTGGGGGCCACTGGATTCTGCTGAGTGGATGACCGTCTTTGGGATTTAGAAAAAAAAAAAATCATTTCTGCTCTTTTATGACAAGAATGCATTCAATCTCCTCCCATTTTAAATAATCTGCAAGTCTGGACATTTAAATCCTCCCCCCCTTTTCTCAACCAGTTCCTCCTCACTGAGTAAGAAGGACTTTTGAGCCCTCAGACATGGTTTTTCCCATGGCTTCTTCTCCTTTGTCCCATTTGAGAAGGAACTGGAAGGTGCCGGAGGCCGAGGCCCCAGCGTGCCTCGGAGCCGAGCTGCTGCTCCCGGGACGCGGCCAGCCCGCCTGGCACCGAGGGGTGGAGGGCATCTGTGCCAAACACAGCAGCAGCAGCCTGAGCAAGGAAGGGTCTGAGCACAGCCGTGGATTTGGCAAGGCAGCTGAGAACAGAAATCAGTTACAGGTGAGCCCTCCAAGCTTCCTCAGGGTTTCCTGTGTGCATGGGGACCCGAGTCTGCGTGTCCTAAGTCCCAGCTGTTTCCATAGGCCAGCGCTGCTGCACTTAAGACAACTTGAAATTATGTCTTGAACACCAGCTTTTCAGGGGATCAAGTTGGAAGAGATGCTGTTATGATTCGAAATATGTCCCTTAAAAAAAGTTATGTTGGAATCCTCACCCTCTGTACCTTGGAACGAGACCTTCCTTGGAAATGGGGTGTTTACAGAAGGACCAACTTAAGGTGAGATCATGAGTGTAGATCCTTGTCCAAGCCTGGCTTCCTAGTAAAGACAGAACCATGGACACAGAGATGGAGACAAAGGGAAAACCCTGGAGATGGGCTACCTGACGGAAGCATCTGTCAGCCAAGGAAGGCTCACAACTGCCACCACCACCAGACACCAGGAGAGAGTCCTGAAGCAGTCTTGGCTGAAGAAGCCAATCCCGATGACACCTTCATCCTGAGATTACAGATTCCAGAGCTGCGAGACCCTGCGTTTCTGTTGTTTCAGGTCACCCCCTTTGTAGTACTTGGTGGCGGCATCCCTAGCACCCAGCTTTACCCGTGTTCCCCACTGATGGGCTGACCTCTGCAGTGTGCCGCCCCTCTATTGCCTCACAACTCAAAGAGCCTGAGAATCCCTCCTAAGGACCTGGATTCTGGAATCTTCATCATCAGAGCCCAGCTGTGTGTTCAGGAGACACCAGCCACTTCCATGGGGACTCAACGGCATCTGCTGACAAGTGGGGATAACTGACACACACATGCAAGGAATGATCTGTCAAGTTGAGGACTCTCGCCATCGTAAGAGATCTTGATGTCATGAAGGACCAGCAGTGTGAGAAGTCTGTGTGATGGAAAAAGCACCAACCAAGTGTCAGTCATAAGACCTACAGCCCTTCCCCACGGGCACCTGAACAGGGGCTCAGCGTCACCCATCTTCAGGGAAATGTGAGTCACAACTTACATGTGGAATCTGAAAAAGGTGAATTCTTGGAAATGGAGTATAGTGATGGTTGCCAGGAAATGGGGGGTGGAGAGATGGGGAGATGTTGGTCGAAGGGGACAGGCTTCTAGTGACAAGACCAGTAAGTTCTGGGGATGTAACCACAGCATTGCGACAACAGTTAATGTGCTACATTGTATACTTGCAATCTGCTGGGAGATTAGACGATGTTCTCTGCACAGGTTGCAGAACGGTAACTATGTGAGTGATGCTTGTGTTCATTAGCTAAACGGTGGTGATCACTTCAAACAACACCTTGAACACCTTAAACAAAGACAATTTCTCTTTGTCAATTAAACCTCGTTGAAAAAACCCCGACTTGGCCAACGCCCAGCCGGCACGAAGGTGTCCTGAAGGCTGTCACCGTCCTGTCCATGCTCTGCATTGCCTTCTGCCAGTTCACTCTGAGGTTAAGTGGCTTTCTCTGCTCCTACAGATGCTTTTGGACAGCCTGTCACCTTCCTGCAGGTCCAGCCTCTGGAAAGGGACCAACCTGGCCCTCCCGGGACCTGCTCCTCACACTCAGACTCTGCCAGAACAATTATGAGGGTTTGCCATGAAGTTCTGAAACCAGAAACCTTTCTTTGAGGACATAAATGGGAGCCTGGAAGCTGATTTTCAATCACCACGAATATTCAGACCCATCGGTAAGCTCATTTTCTGCACTAGACAACATCAGTAGGACCTATGCATTTCCACCTTCCCTGTTGCTGTGAGTCTAACCACTGGCTGAAAAGAGACAAGGAAGCCTCCTGCAATGTTGTGATGATGAGCTCACTGAGGACTGGATGAAGGGAGGAGGTCAGGATGCCTGAAATGGTTTCAAACACTTCAGAAGGAACAACCCAGAAGAGCATCTGGGGCACACTCGCACTTAGACAAGACGCCGGGTTTACAGATTATCTGCTCGTGCCTCCGACTTCACAATCCTCTGAAATAAGTGCAAACTTACACTAACTCCCTACAGTCTTTAAAACACCAGAATCTGAATCTGGACCACATGAGTAACATGAGACAATAAACTATGAAAAAGTAATGCTTCCCAGCATCCAAAGGCTCTCCACTAAAAAAAAAAATGGCAAATTTCCCATTGTCTTGAAATGTTTTACAAGTATATTTTTATGGATTAAATTTCTGTCATACTGTATCATCAAGATTCTGTCACATTTCAGTGTTGTTGATTTGAAACACAAGTGGATTTTGATATCATTTATTCTGGGCTACACACTGTGTAATTATTCAAATGCTTCATTTTCATTTGGACTTTCCTATTTGTTTTAAATGTTATTACTTGCTTCAGTGCTTTTTCATTTTAGTGAACACACTGATAAATATTTCTATCAATTGCAGATGTGGTTTTTGCATAAGTAACTAAAAGGTTGGTACCGTGGTTTAATACAATATTAGACACCACAGGTCCCTTAGCAGCAATTAGAAAGTGTGCTGCTTTTTTGTAATCATAAAGGCCTCATGGAATTGTGTAAAGTGTGCTTATAATTAGTAATTTTAATGCTTCATATCTTTCTAAAAAGCCTTCGGCACAATGCCACAACCGATTCTAGGTAAAATGGTGAAGGGCAACACATTTGCTTTTCCTGTTTTCACCCTGGCACCTCTGCTTCACACTGATTTTTCCAAGCCTGGGTTGGGTGCCCTGATGGGGCTGGTCACGTAGACATGTCATTCTTCATACCATCCCTGCACCCTCCGTTTCAACCAGAAAATATGTGCTCCCTTCTATCGATTTGTCGATAGTTGGCTTCTCTGTTTGCTTCTGCTGTGGGTTGACGAGAGGCTCTTAGGAGAATGTCGGGGCACTGTAAACAAGCTACTGGAGCAAATCCATGCTGGTTCCTACCATCTAAATTGCTTGCTTAACTGCCTCAATATCCTTGTAACTCTACTACGAATATAGCTCGTTCACCAACACAGCTGATTCTGCATTGTGTTTTCACCAGTGACAAAAGGAATTCAAGTATTTTTTCTTGTGTTAAATAAAACAATGTATCCAAGAAAAAGAGGGGAAATGTTCCCCTAGATTCCGTGAACGGGATCAGGGTAACCCAAGGGAAGATTGTGCAAGTTGCCCAGCAAAACTGGCCGCTCACTGGAGACAGTGGCTCATTTTTTGGACACAGAAGTTACGAGGAGGCCAGCATGCTTCTTGAAACTTTACCACCCCTGAGTGCTGCTTGCTGAACAGAATCTGTTACAACCACCACACAAAATCATATCTGGAAAAAGAAATTAGCTTATTTTTCACTCCCATTTATGCTAGGGATTTATAAAGCAAACATTGAACATTAAAATACACATTTTTATGCAAATACACTTTGCTAGTATTACAGATTATGAAATAGCAAGCTGGCATCAATTATTTTTTATTGTCACTGTTTCAATATTTACCACATTCAGATAATGACTGCTGGCTAAAGTTCCTATAACAGAAGGGTCACAAAAACCGACAACACTTAAATACACTCAAGGTTTAAATCTGATAGGAATAAAATGTAAATTGAAATGCAGAAAAATCTACCCAAGTTCAGTGCTTACTCTGTGTCGTGCTCTATGTGTGTCCACACATTATTGTGTGCAATTCTCAACAGAAATCATGAGCTTAGCTTTTTCATTTCACCTGAGGAATCTGAAGCACAAAAATATCAGAGACCTTGCCCAAGGTCATGTGGTTAGTACAAAGCAATTCAGGACTTGAATCTGGAAAGTCCGGCTCTCGAGACTGTGCTCTGAGCACTCTAAAATACAGTCCCAGAGCTAAAATTGCTGGATATTTTAACCCTAAGGAATATTGGAAAAAATAGTACCTATTAATTCCTCTTAAAGAAAAAAAAATGCCACTTAACATAAGTATGGGAAATTACAGAAATTGAGGTATACAGCTAGATGAACTATTAGAGGGTGTAAGCACCATGCAGGTCAATTAATAGTGTATCAGACACCCCCAATTTTCTGTCCCAATCATTGTATCAACCTGTTCCCAAATTTCACTGACTTGGTCTGTTTTAGAATCACACCAGGTTTATTTTCTGTTGTTTCCTTCGCGCAGCGTCAGTATATCTGTATTTCATTCTTCCAAGTTCCTGCAGCATCAGTGGCTCCTTTTCAGTTCAGCGTGATACTCGACGGCTTCCCATTGTTTATTCTGTGTGGGGAGGATTTTAGGTTGCTGCACGGAGGTTACCGACAAAGATAACATTGTTCTGAATGTATCCACGCATTTTTGTGCCTGTGTCTGTAAACATCCGTCCTGCAAGGACGGACCTAGAAACAGCAGCAGAGCACAAGCCTTCATCATCCACAGACGATGATAAACCACTTCCCAGAGTGGTTTCCACCTGTGCTCCCAGGGGCAGGGAACTGTGACTCTGCGGGTCTCTTCCCAGACAGTGACTTGCAATTTTTTTTCCTCTCAATGACATCCTAGGATGCAGAGAAATTCTTAATCCGAATGTAATCAATACTGTTCCTCTCTTTCCTTAAGGCTAAATTGTTTGCATTGTATTCAACAAATCTTTCTTTACAATTTGGTCATGAATCCGTTCTCCTTAACTGTTCTTATAGGCTACAACCAGCCTTGCCCATCCTAAACACATCTGCCTTCTCCCCACAAAGGTGTAGGTGATCAGCTGCCACGGAGATCTTAGGGATGGCAGAGCCACATTTCTCCACCATCTTGACATTTACTGAAAAAGCGTCGCATTGATCTCTCACGGTTTTCTCACGAATTCATGTGGAATTAGTTTGGGAGTATGTTGTAAGGTGGTGGGAAAGATTCTACTCCCCTCCCTTCTTTTTCTATATGGGTGTCTTTAATTAGACAAGCACCGATTACTGAAAGGAACTCCCCTTTTTCCTATTGTATTAGGTCTAGGCATTGTCTTAAATCAATTGTTGGTGTTTTACTTGTTTGTTTAGTTAGCTACCTAGCTATATTCGGTATTACATGTTCCATCCTTTGGCCTAGCTGGTCATCCTCACGCTAACATCAGGCCATCTTCATGAAGGTCTCTTTAAAATTCCTTGATCCTGGTAACTTAATTTCCCCAACATATTTTTCTTAAAATTGTTCTTCAGTATATTGGCCTTTTAAATTCCCGTATGTATGTTATGTATATCCATCAGTTACCTCACTGGGGAAAAAAATAAAACAAAAACTATCTTGGATATTGTTTGAGATTTCATTTAATCTCTGCAGAATTTTGTGAGACCGTTTTATAATTTAAAGCCTTTCAAAATATGTGCGTGGAATATTACTCCTTTTATTTAAGGTATGTCTTCATCTGTCCTAGCAATATCAATTTCAGTAGACCCTTGCCTGTCTTTTATTAGATTTACTCAAAAGCCCTGTGGCTTGGGTGTCCTTATAAATCGTAGGGTTTTTTTTTTTTTTAATTTTACTTTTTAAACATCATTGTTTAATTGTTACATGTGGGCATTTATAAAATAAAATTCCTTTTTGGGATATATACAATTTATATTCAGTCTTATTGCTAACTTTGTGGAATTCTAATTCCTTCTTTGGAGGCACACTTGGATTTTCTCCAAAAACAAACACGACATCTATGATTAATGTTGGTTTTCTTTAATCCTTTATAATCTGTATTTGTTTGCTATCTTTTCTGTGCCTTGTTACACAGACTAGGACCTCTAGAACAATGATTTCTTGAATTGGTGAATCAATTCAATCCATCTTTGTCCTGTTTCTAATCTCAGAGGGAATTTGTAGGGCTCTCACTGCTAACTCTTATGGTAGCTGAGCTTCCTCCCTTCCTTCCTTTCTTTCCCTTTTTTTTTTTTTTTTTTGAGATAATCTATCATAGCAAAGGGATTTTTTTTTGTTGTTGTTACCTGATTTGCTAATAGATTTTTGTCACAAATTAGTGTTTTGTTTTCTTAAATGTCTTTTTTTCATTATTTGGATGAAAATTTGAGTTTGTTTCTTCCGTAAATAGAGCAATTGCATTGGGCTTATGGCATTTTTTTTCTTTTTTTTTTATTTAAACATATAATGTAACCCCACCACCCTCTCCCAACCCCTCTCCCCCCCACCCCCCTCAGTTTGTTTTATGACATTAAGAGTCTCTTTTGGTTTGTCTCCCTCCCGATCCCATCTTGTTTCATTTTTACTTTTCCTACCACCTTAACTCCCACCCCCATTGCATCTCCACTTCCTCATATCAGGGAGATCATGTGATAGTTGTCTTTCTCCAGTTGACTTATTTCGCTAAGCATAATACGCTCTAGTTCCATCCATGTCGTCGCAAATGCTAAGATTTCATTTCTTTTGATGACTGCATAGAATTCCATTATATATATATACCACTTCTTCTTTATCCATTCATCTGTTGATGGACATCTAGGTTCTTTCCATAACTTGGCTATTGTGGACATTGCTGCGATAAACATTCGGGTACACGTGCCCCTTTGGATCACTACGTTTGTATCTTTAGGGTAAATACCCAGTAGTGCGATTGCTGGGTTGTAGGGTAGCTCAATTTTCAACTTTCTGAGGAGCCTCCATGCTGTTTTCCAGAGTGGTTGCACCAGCTTGCATTCCCACCAACAGTGTAGAAGGGTTTCCCTTTCTCCGCATCCTCACCAGCATCTGTCATTTCCTGACTTGTTCATTTTAGCCATTCTGACTGGTGTGAGGTGGTATCTCATTGTGGTTTTGATTTGTATTTCCCTGATGCCCAGTGATGTGGAGCACTCTTCCATGTGTCTGTTGGCCATCTGGATGTCTTCTTTGCAGAAATATCTGTTCATGTCCTCTGCCCATTTCTTGATTGGATTATTTGTTCTTTGGGTGTTGAGTTTGCTAAGCTCTTTATAGATTTTGGATACTAGCCCTTTATCTGATATGTAGTTTGCAAATATCTTCTCCCATTCTGTCAGTTGTCTTTTGGTTTTGTTGACTGTTTCCTTTGCTGTGCAAAAGCTTTTGATCTTGATGAAGTCCCAATAGTTCATTTTTTCCCTTGCTTCCCTTGCCTTTGGCATTGTTCCTAGGAAGAAGTTGCTGCGGCTGAGGTCGAAGAGGTTGCTGCCTGTGTTCTCCTCAAGGATTTTGATGGATTCCTTTCTCACGTTGAGGTCCTTCATCCATTTTGAGTCTATTTTCGTGTGTGGTGTAAGGAAATGGTCCAATTTCATTTTTCTGCATGTGGCTGTCCAATTTTCCCAACACCATTTGTTGAAGAGGCTGTCTTTTTTCCATTGGATATTCTTCCCTGCTTTGTCGAAGATTGGTTGACCATAGAGTTGAGGGTCTATTTCTGGGATCTCTATTCTGTTCCATTGATCTATGTGTCTATTTTTGTGCCAGTACCATACTGTCTTGATGATGACAGTATGAATTTGTTGTGCTCTTTATAGCTTCTTGAGGTCAGTGTTGACATACCTGTTTATAAGTGCGTCTCCTTTAATATACATACTCAAAGATTTAATTTTCTCTAAAGCTCAGATTGAGTGACACCGATGCCATATTTTTTTAAACTTTCGTTTAGTTCAAAATAGACTCTGATGTTGTGAATTATACACTCTGATACACAGTGACTTATACTTTGACCCCTAAGTTATCAGAAAATGTACTGCTTAATCTTCAAATACAAGTGGAATTGAAAATGATTTTAGGGGGACACCTGGGTGGCTCAGTGGATTAAGCCTCTGCCTTTGGCTCAGGTCATGATCTCGGGTTCCTGGATCGAGCCCCCATTGGGCTCTGCACTCAGTGGGGAGCCTGCTTCTCTCTCTGCCTCTGCCCATCCCCCTGTTTGTGCTCATGCTCTCTCTCTCTCACTTTGTCAAATAAATGAGTAAGATCTTAAAAAAAAAAATGTTTTTAGGGGCCCATCGGTTGCTCAGTCAATTAGGCATCCAATTCTTCATTTCAACTCAGGTCATGATCTCAGGGGTGTGGGATTGAGCCCCGCACTGGGCTCTGAATTCAGAGGGGATTCTGCTTGATATTCTCAATCTCTCTCTCTCTCTCTCTCTCTCTTCACCCCTCCTGCCACTCTAAAAAAATGTTTTTATTAACACTGTACAGTTTAATTTCACTGAATGTAGAGGCTCTCGCCTGTTCAAAGGGAGTCATTTGATAATTGTTGACACTTGTTATGTGCCTCAGCCTGTGGTCAGTTGTAGTAAGTGTATCTTGGGTCTTTGAGAAAAACGTGCACCCGGGAGTTGCTAAGGTGTTCGGTGAGATCACATCGGCTCATCCTGTAGTTCAAACACTTAAGACCTTTCTGAATTTGGAGTCTTTGTACTATTAGCCCTTTACGTGCCACTAGGTACCGCTTGTAGAAGAGTCTATTGTGACAGATGTTAATGGCGATAGTAACATTATTTTTAAAGGGACAAACTTTTCCTTGGGAAGTTAAAATCTTACCTTAAAATATTTTCCTCTTTATCTCCCATACTGTATTTTTTCTTAAGGAAGTCTACTTTGATATTGATATAATAACATATATTTATTTTTTGGAGTTATGGCATGGTACAACTTTTTCCATACTAATATTTTCAACTTTCTGTTTCTGTAGCTAATGCTGTGTCTCTCTTAAACGTCTGTGTTTTGTCATAACTAACTCCCAGTCTCTGTTTTAATTTAATTTAATTAATTTATTTATTTTTATTTTTTTTAATTTTTTTTTTATTTGACAGACAGAGATCGCAAGTAGGCAGAGAGGCAGGCAGAGAGAGAGAGGAGGAAGCAGGCTCCCCGCTGAGCAGAGAGCCCGATGTGGGGCTTGATCTCAGGACCCTGGGATCATGACCCAAGCCGAAGGCAGAGGCTTTTACCCACTGAGCCACCCAGGTGCCCCCTCTGTTTTAATTTTAAAGGTTATTCTATTTGCCTCTCCTATTAGAGTATTCAATTTCACTTTGTCTTTTTTAATTGAATTGCCCTAATGTTTTCTACTTTTATTCTCTACTCTTTGAGCCTCTGAATTATCTGGTCTTTTAGAAATCTGACTAACTCAAGACTAGGTTGAAGGTTAAAAAAACCGGTCTGTGAAATTTGTGTGTTTAGATTTTCTACATAGTTTCGATCTCACAAGGCATTATTTTACTATTTGGTACAATCAGCATTTGTTTAGATTTGCCTACTCACGGATTCTTTCTGTTGATGATTCTCACCTTCCTTCCGTGCGGGGTCATTTTCTTCCTATTTGAAGATTATCCTCAGATGTCTGGGTGTTTGCTCATAAACAATTGTCTTAGTTTTTGCTTGCCCCCAAACATCTTTATTTTGCCTTCATTTGTGGAGAAGGTATTCCCTTACAATGGGACTCTGTGTTGGCACAATTTTTGTCAACGTCTTGGAAATGTCATCCAGCTGTCTCCTGGCTTTTACGGCTGCGGTCGGGACATCAGATATCAGATACCATACTCTTCTTTTGAAGTTAATGACTTTTTTTTTTTGGTCTGGATATTTTTAAGGCTCTTCTGTGATTGCTTTACAGCACTTTTTAAGAGGCTAAACCTGGGTGGTTTCCTCTTCATTCCCCTGTTTTGAGTTTGTGGAGGTTTTCAAATCTGTGGCTTGAGTCTCGAATCAGTTCCACAGAGACTATGGCTTTTACAAATGAGCTGGATTTGATGTCCTATTTCCTTTTCTTATTTTCTGACTTCTTCTCTCTCTCTGTGCTTCAGGCTTAAAATGTTTGTCAGCTCGAGCTTCAGCTGTCTCCAATATGCTATTAAATTCACTGATCATTGTAATTACCGTTACTGTGTTTTTAAGCTCTGGGTTTTTTAGTAAGATTCTTTGATGTCACTTGCAGTTCTCTTCAGAAATCATCTGTAAAGAATTTTACTATTTTTATTTTAATTTATCTTTAATTGTGGCATAACATACATACTGCAAAAGTTACAAGCTGAACACCTGTGAGGTGGATGATTCAGTGGCATGCAACGCATTCACCCAGTTTCCCAACGACCGCCAGCATCTACCCGCAGAGACAGTCATCAACCCAACCTGGCACCCCAAATCCACTAAACAACCCCCTGCCTCAGCCCCGACATGCACCGTCTACTTTCTGTTTCTATGAATTTGCTCTAAGTCCTGCATGTGATTGGAACCAGATAGTCTTGTTCTTTTGTGATGGGTTATTTCGCTGAGCAAATTCTTAAGGGTTCGACTGTTATATCAAAATTCCCTCCATTTTCAGGACTAAAGGGCACTCCCTTGTACGGATAGATCACATCTTGTTTCTCCACTCACTGGTCTTCGTTTTCTTCATTTGCTTGCTTGTTTGATAGCAATCGTGCTCTTGTGGGCAGGCAGTGGTATCTCATTGTGGTTTTTATTTCCATTCGCTAATGATTTGTGATGTTGAACCTCTTTTCATGTACTTATTGACCATTTATATACCTTCCTTAGAGAAATGTCTAGAAAATGTACTTATTGACCATTTATATATTTTCCCTAGAGAAACGTTTTGCTGATTTTTAAATTGGGTCCTTCGTTGTTTTGTCCTGAGTTTTATTTTTAAGCATATTAAACTTAATCATTTAAAAATTCACAGCTGATAATCCAATCATGTTGATCTCCTGCTGGGCTTACTCTGTATGTTATTGCCTGAATATTTCTGTCCCCCCTAGATTTTGTTTTGTGAAGCCCCAGTCTTAATGTGATTTTATTTGGACAGAGGGCCTTTATTAATCCATAAAGTCATCTGGGTGGGTCCCTGACCCAATAAGGATTCCTGTCCTTTTAAGACACCAAAGAGCTCACCCCCTCGCTCCCCCTCTCCCTCTCCATCATATGCGGGCACAATTAGAAGGTGGCCATCTGTAAGCCAGGAAGAGGGTTCTCGTCAGCAATTGAATCAGCTAGAGCCTTAATCTTGGATGTCCTTCCTCCAGAACAGGGAGAAATAAATTTCTGTTGTTTAAGCCCTCAATCCGTGGTTTCGGGTTATGACAGCCAGAGCTGACTGAGACACACCTATCAATGGTTAATCCTTATTCTTCCTCATGTCTTCCCGAGAGCATGGCTGCATATCTGCTTCTTGGTGATGGCATATCAGATACTGTCCATGAATTAATAGAGATGATATGAGATGGTGGGTGAGATTATCTTCCTTCAGAGATGATGTGTTTCTTTCTCTTTCCTAAAGGCATATGCTCTGGACACCAAGTGTCCCATAGCATCTTGTTTCAAATAGATGTGCAGGGGTTTCAATGCTGTATTGCAGTGTCTCTGGGACTGGGCCATTCTGCTTTCCTTTACTCCCATGGTGTGACCCACTGGACATGCAACCCAGCTCTTGGAATATTTATCAGGACCTCTGCTCTTGGAAGTTCTGAACTCTAATATTTGGTGTCGCAGCTAACAGCTGTGCCTGGCTGTAGTAAGAAGTCTGGTTCCATTTCTGATGGTTGGCTGTTGACTCTCCCAGCCCCTCCACTCCCATTCCCCTCTGTTTCACCCTCTTCTGACCCTGGAGGGAAGTTTAAACCATACATGACCCAGACTGTGAACATCTGAGCTCTCACTGCATCCCGAATCCAAGCCACAGTGTCATCTAACCAGCCTTCCTGCTAGGAGATCCTTCTTCAAAAGCCTTATTCTGTGGATAATAAACCTTCTAGTGGGTGCTGTTCATAGGTCTCAATATGCAGCCAGGTTTTGGGTAGAAAGTCCATTCCACAGAGTGATCCTAATATTAGCCTTTTATATTTCATTTTACACTTTTATAATCGGCCAATTCCTAACAGGAAAAGTAATGCCCAGACGCCCCCCTGAACTTGGGTCTTCTGGATCTGTGGTCCTGTGGTCATTTGGTTTGTTTACAAATTGTGCCCTTTAAAAAAATCCAGCTTATAGAACTGTACATGTCAGGAGATTGGTTCAAACAAACATGTCTGTCTTTTCTGGAAATTTAGTTCTGCAAACCCACGGATTATTATTTTTGAACATTCTTAAATTCAGGGATAATATTCAATGCATTCCAATGGTGTCCCAATCGAAAAGAATAGTACGTTTGCACATATGATGCATGCCTGAATTCAGAGAAGTATGGCAGATTGCATCGTTCACAATTATTTACTTCATTTCCTTGTGGGGCGATTATACATCCCTGCCCTGTTGAGTTTAGAAGCAGCATGGATTGTGCTCTGGGTAATGAAATGTTGATAGAAGTAATGTGTGTCATTTCCAAGGAAAAGCTTTATGAGCCAATTTGAGATTCACCATGTTTCTCTTTCCTCTTTGCTGAAAGACTGGCAGGGTTGCTTATGGGGACCTCTCCCTCAGAGAGGGTCACCAAATGAGGTTGTTACGAGCAGAGTCATAACCGACTCACACGAACATTAGTATAAGGAATAAAACGCACGGCTCTGGGAGCCACTGAGATTTTGAAGTCACTTCTCATACTGTGCCTTTCCTGAGTAATAGAATAATGGCAGTAATACTCGGAAATAGAAGAAACATTTCAGAACATGTTTAAAAACCACCGCATGCCGGCTCACCATGCGGCGACACACCCCCGTGGGTTATGCTACCTTGCCACCTCATGGGTGCTGAGTTTGGACGTGAAGCTATGGCGGACTCGGGCAAGCACTTGGATAGCTTGGCTCCTGCTCTCCGGTGACCAGCTGTGAGAAGAACGTGCCGTCGAGCCACAGCCCCATCTGCCTGGGACCCTCCCAGAAAAGAAGGGACTATAATCGAAGGCGTGGCTTAGAGCCAAGGCCAGTGGACACGGGTCCTGTGGCTTCCAGCCAAACATCAGTCGACTCACAGGTCGTGAAACACCAACAGTGGGTCCTTGTGACTGCAAGCCACATAGCAGAGGCTGTGGTTTCCCTGCCCCAAGTGCAGCAGCCCACCATGCAGATGGCTCCCAGGCCGGATCTGGCCTTGGCCCCAGTGAAACCCTCAGATCAAACGAAATCACAACGGGAGAAGATATTACCTGCAGAAAAAGCATCCTGAGGGCAGGGATGCTGATGAACCCACAGAGACTCAGTAGGGACATTAGCAATAAACAATGAGCAGAGTATGGAGGCATGGACTCTGGAAAGACAGAGGCTTCCAGGACTGTGGACAGCAATGCTCAGCCAAGGGTAAACGTCTATTAAGGGAGAACTGAAGGTTGCATACTGTAAAATGAATAATAGTTAAGAATGCTTTTGAAGAGGATACACTGCTATGGGGGACAACAGAAGCTGATTTCAAAGTTAAGAAGGTAGAGACCATGGAAATGGCTCGCCGTTCAAAGAACCCTGTCTCAGAGTATAAGCCGTGAAGATGAAGCCCGTGTCTGCCCCCAGGAAGCTTATTGTCTGATGCCGCCTTATCTCCAGGGACTTGAGGGGAAGTGCATTTACAGATGCATAGTTTCCCAGTAGCCACATCACAAAGTGAAAAGAAACAAGTAGAATTTTATTTTATTTTTTAATAATGTCTTTTTTTTAAAGATTTCCTTTATCTATTTGAGAAAGAGAGCGTGCATGAGCAGAGGGAGAATCAGAGGGAGAAGCAGGCTCCCTGCTGAGCAGGAAGCCCCATGTGGGACTCAATCCCAGGACCCGGGGTCATGACCTGAGCCAAAGTCAGATGCGCCACCAACTGAGCCACCCAGGCGCCCCAAAACAGGTGGAATTTTAATAATATATTTCATGTAGCCAATATATATGTGGAAATATATCCAAGAGGTAAGCAGTGTAAAATGTTATACAGTTTTTTGCTCCTGTCCTAAGCCCAAACTCTGGTGTGTGTTGCCAGCTCAGACCCGCCCTAGTCGCGGGGCTCACAGCTCCGTGTGGCCCAGCGCGCTGTCTCGGGCAGCACGGACGTGATGCATTCCCAGTGCAGGTAAGTGTGTACTCCCTGAGAAACAAAGTCAGACTACTCATAAATTCTGTTACAAGGGAGAGAAAAATCTTTATCAATTTGCTTATGGGCTGAATGGCAGAATTCATCTAGAAAGCCTCTCAGGAGCGAGTTGACTGGATGGCAGATAATGCCTAATTGACTGGCGTGTTTCAGGAAGGAGATACTGTAATTTATTACCTCTGCAAGAATGATGTCTGAGTTATCCAAGAAAACATAATATCAGTGGCAGATTGTGCATTTTATTTCAGAATAGATGGAGATTGTCATTGATAGACGCAGGAGCTTTAAAGGAACGGCATAAATGCTGTGTTTTTCATATTTAATAAATGAGTGTCAAGTCACTGTTTTGTGAATTATTCAGTGTGGCTCATGGAGCCTTCTTCTGATAGAAATTTTTCTGAATGTTTTGTAAAACTAATTTTAAAAGCCCCGTAGATAAGGCTTTGAAAATATATCCAAGCATTTCCAAAGTCAATCTATGAAAGTACATTACACTGACTGATTGCCCTCAAATTTAGGTGGCAGTGGCTTTAATGCTGCCCCAAATCCAAAAAACACTTTATAAGCAACAAAGCGGAGGGCTCTAAGTAAGAAACATGAGATGGGGGTGGATTTCAGAAACAACATTGGATTGCTAACGGCAGGCACACTGTGACAGGGCACTCAGACCCAAAGGACCCAGGAGAGGGCGGTCCACAGAGGCCATGTCCTTCTTTCTGTTTGAAACATTCCTCAGGCTGCTCTGTGTGGCATGGAGCTCTGGAGTGCTCCTGGGAAACGCTTCTGTCCAAATCGTGTTCTGGGGTTCTCAGTAATGAACTTTGGAAACCATAGGTGATACTCATCTAGGATTGTGAGATTTTTTCAAATAAAGATAGAAGGGCATACACAGGATGTACTTATACTTTTAAAAATTATTCATTGTTTATCTGAAATGCGAAGGTAACCAAATGTCTTATACTTTCTCTGGCAAAGTGCCTTTGCCCATCATCCCCCGATGTTAATGACATTCCTCTGGTAGATCGTGTGCTCCACTGGGGCTGACTCACATCTTCCTTTGTGGCCGCACACCAGCTGATGCAAGAAGCTCGTCTGGGTCCACGCCGTGGGTGGAGTAACGTGCTCCCCTATCCCTGCCAACCGCTACCACGTGGAAGGACACCACTTGCCGAAAAGCCAAGTCAGGGCCTGGATTCTATTTTGGGAAGGTCAGCCGGATGCCACATACCCCGAAGCCTCAGCTCTCCACTCTTCCCGCTCTCGGTGGGACCTGCTCTGCCAACCAGAGCCTGGCCTTTGCCGTTCTGATCTCCACTGTCACCCTCCCAGTCCCCAGTCCCCCTCCCGGTCCTGCACCCATGGCCTGGAAGCCACGCGCTTGCTTCGTTCCCAATATGCCCACTTGCCAGTGGCCAGTGAAGCTGTACTTTTCTCTAACAGGACAGCCATGAGCTAACTTTTAACAAGACCATGGGATATTTTTAGAAGATGTCCCTCTATGTGAAAATTCACCACCTCAGCTGGAGGGTAACACTTAGCACTGAATTCTTCAGAGAAGGGGCTTTGAAGGGCTGCCGTGCTACTCACGGTTCCCCTCTTCTGCTGGAGGATGTGCCCAGCCGTGGGGGGCCGAGTCTCCTTGCCACAGGGTCTGGTGGTGTTTCCTCATTTCCTTTACATATTTTAATGCAATCAGTACAGTTCACATCTGCAGAGCAATCAAATTACCAAGTCAACATAATCCCATGAAACGCTGAAGAGCCCAATAATCAAACTCAGGTTAATATTAATTGCTGTGCTTTCTGCACCTGGATTCAGAAAAGAGGAGGTGGTGGGAGAGGAGAAATAGAACGACAGGGAAGAGAGGTATCCACTGAGCACTAAATAATTAGGACCACCTTCTCCGAGGAGGTTCAAACTTTTCTGCTTTCATGCTTACACTGAACTCTTTAATCTGGAAAAAAATGAGCACGTCTTTGCTGTTTTGTACTGAGTCCGTAATCATGGCATAGTTTAGCATAAGCACAATGTATATAAAATCAGTAAGGATGAAAGGAGTCGGTAACGAGGAGGAAGGAAATATAATTACCATACTATTAGTATAATATTTTCTGCGCTTCTGAGCTCTCATGGCATAGGATTATTTCACAGCTTCTTATTTATTTAATTCCTGTGATGTTAAAAAAAAATTCTGTGGCTATAAATGGATGCGTCTTATGTCAAGAAGGACCTTACTATCAATATGCCATAATTCTGACAAAATGGTATCTTCTTTGTAAGTGAGCAAAGAATCTCATTCAGTAGATGAGCAAGTGTTAGAAATTCTTGATTTAATTCCCACCGTTCTCTCCCACATTATTTTATCTTACATATTATGTCAATTCTGAATTTCATTTTCTTCATTCAAAAAATACGGGGTTCCTAAAATTGATCTTGTTTTATCCACTATTATTATATTTGACCATACATTTAAAATGTTAGTAAGCCAGAGGACAGTGTGCCTCTGTGCTGCAGTTGATTTTAAATAGTGACGGTGAGGAAAATAGAATAAAATATGGACTTGAGTAAGCAATGTGTTATATTGGTTCACAAATTATGACAAATAAATATATGTTAATTTAAGGTGTTAGAAATAGGGGAGATTGGGTGTGGCATATGGCAATTCTCTGTAATACCATCTCAACTTTCCTGTAAATGTGTACATACTCCAAAATTAAAAGGTAAATTAAAAAGTCAAAAACAGAAAGTTAAGAAAACATGAAAAAAGCAGAGGAGATGAGGACACTTAACTGCACCGCGGCATGGTATTTAGGTCAAAGAATGAAACAAGACCGTATCGACATTCTAAGGGTGAGTCGAGCACAGGGTAGCATAATCGGGCTGAACGCATACCTGTGACCCAGGGCACCACCATCACACCCATCCTTTTTACCGACCAGGAGGGCTCTGCGTGTACCCTAGCACCTGCCTGCCCACCACACCAGCCTAAAGACGACAGCAGGGGGGCTTTGTATTTTAAGGCAGTATTACAGAGGCATCTGAAATCCCAAGGACGGGCCCCTCATGGAGATGACATGAATTGTGCGTCACGACCTTGGGAAATATGTTGGCTGTGGCACCTGCGTCTCGCTGACACACCTCTCAGCGGACAATATCACCAGTGGACAGCGAGACCGGAAATGAAACGTCTTCCCTGGAATGGAATGGTGTGGGGCCTGCTAATTTATAGCTTCCTTCTTTTTCAGATGGACAGACAAATAAAACGGCTTCCGAGTCTTGAATCAGACAGATTTCATATTCGGGCTACCATCATTTCATCCTCGAAAATTTTTATCAGTGAATTGTGAAATAGTCATCTCTGCTTTACATCTAAATTATGCCGAAGTAAGAGCAGAGCTCAGAACCTCCTGAGTCATGTTTTGAGTTATTCAGGCTCACCTTGGGAACCAAAACTTAGCACTTTTTAAAAAATTGAATGCAGTGAACAATTAGAGCCATCTTTGGGGTGCCTAAGAAGATGTCCATGTCATTGGAGACGCCATGGCTAGACTTGGAAAAAACAGCTTTCCATTGTCTGGGAAAAGCAATGCCAAATCATTCTCCCTCCCACCCTTCCCTCCTCCCAGTCTTTCCCTTTCTGTGGGTCCCGCTACACCAGCTGTCCTGCTCTCTTGTCACGCACATTACCTTGCAAGACTGCTCCCTCCATTACCTGCGAATCACCACTGGCCTCTCTCCTCCCCTTCTCCGCACCCCAGCAGAGCTCTTGGTTAGGTACAAAGACCACTGACGTCTGAGGTCAGCTTCTGAATGCTGTGGAATGGACTTCTCACTTCATGTTACCACCTAGAAGCCAGGATGAGTCTTGTCACGGCCATGAAGCCAGGGCAAGGCTGTTAGAGCACGGCGACTCACCCACTCTTTGAGACACGCACTGCCATTGGCACGTATCTATCCTTTCTCTTTACAACTGTCCTCATCAAGTGGCACGAGGGCCACAACTCAGAGCAGAGTGGGAAGTCAGTGCTGTTTGCCATAATGACTCTAAAAGCAAATGATCAGATTTTATTTTATGCCGTAAAGTGTTTCTTTTTAAACTTCTTATTACGTCAAACGTACCCAGAGGCAACAGGAAGAGTAAAATGAACTCCCATGCGTGTGTCCTCCAACACTCACATTCCCCGATCTCGTCTGGTAGGTTGGAGCTCGTGACTCTTTCACTTTCCCTTCCTGCTTGCCTTCCTCGCTGTCCTTCTTTCCCTATTGCTGGAGTATTTAGAATAAAATGTTGGCAACATATCATTTAACCACCAGATACTTAACTTCACATTTCTAACTGGAAAGGAGATGTACACATGTCAGGTTGTAGAACAACTAGATCATCCTCATGCCAAAGAGGATTTAAAAAAAGAATCCTCAGGTCATATAATAGTTTGTCCATATATAAATGTTTTAATTATCTTTAATAAATATGAGTTTTGTTTGTTTGTTTGTAAGTAAATACTTGGTTTCAATGAGTCAGGATCCAAATGGCTTTGAAAATTGAGTTCCAGGGGCCTGCACGTTCTCGCTCATAGTGCTCTCTGTTTCCTCCTTGTTGGTATGCAGGACTGAAACATCGGACCCAAGAACCATGTCAGAGGCCGGGTCTGCCTCCTGCCCTTCTCAGGTTGGGAAGGTGGAGCTTTATAAGAAGGAAGCAACGTGTTAGGTGAGCAACTACTTTCACCAACCGTAAACTATGGCTTTGGAGACTGCGTGTTCACTTTCTCCCATTAAAAAAGCAATAGGTCCCAAATATCCTTAACTTTATTAAGTCCATGTGAGAGGTGAGCGGAGAGAACAGACAGCAGCCATGACAGAAGCAATAGGAAAGGAACCAGTATCTACGGAAACTTCTTTGTCATCATAGTTTTAAGGAAAAAAAAAATCATAGTTTTTGTGAGAAAGGAGATTTTTTGTCAATAGGAGAAAACTGAAAAGGATGGCAAGGCCCTTTTCTGGGATAGACCGTGCTTCATGCTAACTAAAAACATGGGATATCAAAAGAGAAATAGTTTCAGCTCCTAGATCTGTCAATCTGAAATGCGACTTACCTGCCTTAAGCCCCACTTCCCGTGTATAAGATAGAGGCAGTGTATGTACTTGCCCTCAGGGGCATCTGTTCCCTTCACGTGAGATGGCGCATGCCAAGAGCTGGTCAGATCATAAAGCTTAACTATCGATCCCGCGGCCATGGTGTGCGTGGTCTATACTCACCAAAGTCATCAAGCTTAGTTTTTAAAACCTGACACCACCAGAAAGGTAGAGGTCAATCTTTGGGGACAAAGGTCTCATGTTCCCACCCATGCTAGCATGTTCAGAGCTTCCTAGTGCCAGGAGGGTCATGACAAATGCATTTAGATCTCTTCCAGGGGTAACTGGCTTAGAAACACTTGCCTCAGGTTCTCCTTTTGGTTCCAGAGCATGATGAGGACTTGCTCTTCGAGCCAGGGTCCTGGAATTCTCGTTGGCAGGGCTTTGTGTAAGGCACGTTTCAGGTGGGAGTGACCTAGACTCTGGCAGAAAGGAGAGCTGCCAACTCCTTTGGAGCAGGCAAGAATGGGATAGGCTTGGAAGAAGTGGGGTCCCTGTTGGGCTGCCCAGTGTGTGGTTGAGGTCACCATGCCAGGTGAATTATAGTTGACAGTGGACCCTGAAGATCCCTGAACCAAAGCTTTTCATCTGTCCTTGAGAAGTCCATCAGGTCTCCTTGCATGGGTCTTGCCTCTCCATCTGCACAAAGAACGGACTCCAACATGGACTTCCTCTCTAGACTATCTTCTACACTCTGTGGAAGCTCTGGTTGAGTGGAGTGGCAGACCGGCAGAATGGGGCAGGGTTCCCAACTCGGTCTATGGATTCAGTGCAACCCCAATCAAATCTCAGAAGCTAGTTTATAGATATAGCCAAATGTAATAATAACAATAATTTAATAATAATCACAACAATTATCATAATCCAATCTTAGAAGGATTTCATCTCATATCACTTTTGGGGTTTTGTCTTTACACAAATAATTGGCATCCATCCTGAAAATGCTTAAATTTAAATGCATTTTTTCAGGGGGAGCATGACTAACTTAAAAAAAGTATTTAGGTCACACTACCCATATATAGGCTTTGCAAACAAAATACCCAAGAGCTCAGCTTCATTTAAGTGAGATTAAGTGTCATCGATGTACACGTTCAATGCTCCTGTAGTCCACCTGTGTCGTTCCAAGAGCTCAGATTCCATTCAGCACATCATCAGTAATTCTTGCTCATTCAGTGGTGTCATGGTAATTCAGCTCTGCTCCAGCCCTCTGTGAGCACGCCCTGCTCTCTCCCTCACTCTCTCCAGGCCTTTGTGCAGAAGAGCTCATAATTGCTCCCCATTCTCCAGTTGGACTGCTTGGCACGCCCTCCCCCCTGGGGCATCCCCAGGCACCCCTCTGCCTCGCCTTTGTTCCAAGCTCCAGGGGCACTTGGAATGCCCAAATGGGACATTTCGTGGCACCTATGACTGAAGCATGCCAGTCTCCAGGGCTCCTCCCTTTTGTTGTGCTGGAGACGTAACCTCGCCAGAGTCAGAATCACTTTGAAAAAGGGTTCACACCTCCGGTAATGTGCACAGCACAGTGGCACAGTTGCCTTTGGTACATGATTCCGTGCCATTCAAAAGAAAGAGAATAAAAGGCTTGTGGGACTCCCATTCAACAGTGCCTCTCCATCTGCTCTGAAGACCTCCTGAGGACATTGCTTTGCATAAACTCTCAGAATAACCCCGTAGTGTGTCCCGCTTCTCGCTTACTCTTATTACTGGCTGTGCTTGGGAGCCACTGTCCCTTTAGGAGCCCTGGCTCCTCCCTCTCAAGATACTATTCATCCAAGAGAGCAAATGGGTGATGGAGGGAGAGGGAGCCCTTGCTGGAGCTTAGGGCGAGCGGGCAAGAAGGGAAGGAACCCACGACAGGGGTGGGGATGCTGCAGGAGACCCAGCAGCCTCAGTAACGGCAGGGAAGACATCGTGTGGGCACAGAGGTACTCAGATGTCTGGAAACAGAAAATCTTCTCTTCAGTTATTTTAAATAAAAAATAGAAACAGACCTGTACCCCTGGAGCAAAAAACACATTATGTGTTAATAAAATAATTTTTAAAATAATGTAAACTCTGAAAAAAAA
>ML110018.1:62650-84843 GCA_003697995.1 Taxidea taxus jeffersonii | reverse complement strand
TCCAGTAGTTGTTTGTCTCTCTTTTGCTCAGCTTCTTTATTCTCTGTCATTTGGTCTTCTATATCACTAATTCGGTCTTCTGCCTCATTTATCCTAGCAGTAAGAGCCTCCATTTTTTATTGCACCTCATTAATAGCTTTTTTTTATTTCAAATTGATTAGACTTTAGTTCTTTTATTTCTCCAGAAAGGGCTTTTATTTCTCCGGACAGGGTTTCTCTAATATCTTCCATGCCTTTTTCGAGCCCGGCTAGAACCTTGAGAATCATCATCCTGAATTCCAGATCTGACATATTACCAATGTCTGTATTGATTAGGTCCCTAGCCTTTGGTCCTGGGTCCTGTCTCCTGCTCTTTTTTTTGTGGTGAGTTTTTCCGCCTTGTCATTTTGTCCAGATAAGAATCCGCTGTTCTCCTTGTTAAGTGAACTTGGTCTTGGCTGGATTTCTTTGATCTTCTGGGGGAGGGGCCTGTTGTAGTGATTCTCAGGTGTCTTTGCCCCAGGCGGAGTTGCACTGCCCTTACCAGGGGCCGGGCTAAGTAATCCTCTCAGGTTTGCTTTCAGGAGCTTTTTTTTTTTTTTCCCCTGAATGCTTTCCGTAGAGTTCTGGAGGACGGGAATGACAATGGCGGCGTCCCAATCTCCGGTTCAGAGGAGCCGAGAGCTAGGGGCCCCATTCTTCAGTGCGCCTTCATAGAAAAGCGTTTAATCCCCCCAGTCTCCCTAGCCCACGTTTGCCCCGGAGACCGCGCGCCCGCAGACCGCGCTCAGAGAAAATCGAGCGTAATCAGTCCCGTCTCACTGGCTTCTGGGAGCTCCGAGCTCACCCAGCCTGTGACCAATTGTCTCTGTCTCTGGCAGAGTCCCACCTGGAGTCTCCGAACCCTGTAGATCCCTGAGCTCTCCCGGGTCGGAGTCTCCCCGGATCTTGTGGGGACCCCTCGCACAGAGCAACGGCCAGTGCCACAGAGCACCGGTCCGTGTCACAGACCACTAGGAAATCTCGGCTCTGTCTCTGCAGCCGGTTTCCCTGCTCTAATACCTGTGAGCTCTGCGACACCCAGACACCCCCGATCCTTCTGTGACCCCGTGGGACCTGAGTCCACGTTGTCCCCGTGAGGTCTTCACCCCAGTTTAGCCTCTGGAGCAATGTCCCTCCGTGGAGCCGACTTTTAAAAATTCTGATTTTGTGCTCTGCCACTTGCCGGGAGCCGGCCCCTCCCCCTGGGGTCTATCTTCCCGTCGCGTTGGATTCACTTCTCCGCTGGTCCTACCTTTCAGAAAGTGGTCGATTTTCTGTTTCTAGAATTGTTGTTTTTCTTCTCTTCGATCTCCTGTTGGATTTGTAGGTGTTCGGAATGGTTTGATAGGCTATCTAGCTGATCTCCTGCTGGCTGATGGCTGATGTCGTCTCAGCCTCCTACTTCTCCGCCATCTTCTCCATCTCTAAAACCATGGTTCTTCGGGAGACAAAGCACTCATCCTGTTTTTTTTTTTTTTTTCTTTGAAATTTGGCTCAGTTATTTATGTATTATGGTTAAACAAAAATTGTTTATTTAAATATCATTAAATATCTAAAAATGAAGGTTTTACAATACTGCAAATGTATTTTCATGCTTAATTTTTAATTGCCACCAATTTTCAGCAGTTTAATAATCTCACTGTGGATTTTACCTTGAGATAAAAGAACTAAAAAGACAATCTTTGCAGCCCGATGCCTACCAGGGTAAGTCCTGCGCCACTCCCAAGCTGAGATCCCTACACTTACAAGACCTAAAAATTATTTCGAGCTTTAAAAAAGTCATGACACTGAGATGAAAACAGAATCAATATGGAACAATATTTGAAAATACAATACTGGATTAAAATGTAGAGTATTTCTCTAAGGTAACAAATCAGATACACTCATTTCTATAAACCAAATTCAATTTATTTAAAGTTAAGTTTTAAAGATTTATAACATTTAATGTATCAGCCACATGTCTAAACTGATATTAATTCAATTAATACGGAAAGATTTGTTTCATAATGCTTTTTCAGGAGGGAAATTAAAGAAAACATGTTGAAAATTTTGTTAAACCTTAAGTTTGCTAGAATAAACTTAAAGGTACAGTGGTCACAGGATATTTTGAGGGAAAGCTCACATAATCTTAAATGTGTTATATGTCAATTTTGGCCTATATAGTGAGTAAAGTGCCTTTTGAAAGCATTCGTCAGAAGAATCTGGTACCAGTGCCAGTGGCTTTGAGGCAGAAATCACCAAACGAGATGGGAAAGACATCAGACCATGGCTACACTGAATCTTGGCTCTGTTGCTAGTAACTAGCTTCAGGAACTTGGATAAATTATTGAACTCGGTTCCTCAGTTTCTACACCTGTAAAGTCAGGATGATGATAATAATAGTACTCAGTTCATAAAGGACTCATGAGTATTAAAAAAGTCAATAAGCTAATATGTATAAAATATTTATAACAGTTCCTGAAATATTGTGCATGCCCAATGAATGTTAGCTATTATAATTAATGTTTGTGTAAATTATCAAAACTCAAAGGTTAAGTAAAAAAGAGGAACATGTTTGTAGCAAGTACTTTGGAAGACTTTATACTGTTCCACCGATACCATCATTGCTCACAATCTATTTGCAGGCATTTCCTTGAAACTGCTTTCCAGGTCTCCAGAACAAAAACATTCAGCTCACATTGAATACTTGGATATACTGTATGCAAAATATTATTCTTGGTGCTGGGGACAAAAAATGACTGAGACACAATTTCTACCCTCAATAGGTTTATACTCCATTGGGAGAGCTAAAATACACAAACAAGCTCCACGGCACAGCATCCTCTCAGTATTTTAATACAGAATTTTTGACATTGAGCCATAGTTGAGGATTTACTTACATTCTTGATTCTTATGGGACTAAAATGTATATAGAGTAGGGACTTCCCAGAACCAGCACTGGGACTAACACCACATAAGTGTCCAAGAAATGGTTGTTGAAGGAATAGAAACACTAACAAATATACATAAGAAAATGGTAGTGAGGATGGAAACCAACAAAGCTTCATAGGAATGATTAATGGTTTCCTTAGGTTTTGAATGCTAAATAAGAGTTTACAAGGTAGGGAATCACATCATTTCGTGTGTCCAGAGGATTGTAAAGTGTTGGGTATTGCTATGGGATTTAAAAAATATCAAACTTTTCTAAGCCATCTCAGGGAGCAGAGCCCCCCTGAAGGAAGATCATACAGAATATACGTGAGACCGGAATCAAGGCTGCAACAATTGAGAAGGAAAAGACTGATTCTGAGCAAATTTAGAAATTAATATCTGCAAGATTTGGAGATGAATTGAATGAGGAGTGGTGTGAAGGAGAGTGTAAGGGGTGCTTTTAGATTTCAGTCTAAGGTGAAACTGTGAATGATCACAGTGGTGACAACTCTGTGTTTTGATGGTCAGTTTTAGAAACATCTAACATTTTTAGAGCCATTATTTTTGAATAAAGGAATTTTTAAATTAAAATTTAGCAAAAAGATATTGTTTTTTTCCCCACCTCTGGCATATGCGATGGTTATGTAGATATCATTAGAAGAGTTTCCAGACATTTTAATTAATGAAAACCTATGAGAGTTTCTGTAAAACTTATATGGAGCTAATTTTATTTTTAAAAATTTTTCCCTTTTATTTTATTTTATTTCTTTTCAGTGTTCCAGCGTTCACTGTTTATGCACCACACCCAGTGCTCCATGCAATACATGCCCTCCATAATACCCACCACCGGGCTCACCCAATCCCCACCCCCCCTCCCCTCCAAAACCCTCAGTTTGTTTCTCAGAGTTATGGAGTTAATTTTAAAGATGTAATTTAGATGAATAAATAAGTCATTTATTTATTTATCTTTCTTAGGATTGTATTATAGTATTTTATATTTGTTATTGCTCTATGGCACTAGGAACTCATGACTGTGTTATAGAACGTCTCACTAACAAAGAATTATTCTTTATCTTCCTTGATCCAGAGTTGCAAAATGCTGATAGAAAATAAGGGGGACAATATTTGTTGTTTGTCTTGGGGTATCCAGTTAGTTATTTAGATAATTGTGCCTGAGGAATTTAAGAATACTACAATCTAGGCAACCTCTCTGCTTATGTAATCTATTTCAGAAGTAATAATAAGACATTTGTGAGGCACCGGATTTTCTAACATCATTTTAAGTGTTCATAAGTTCCCATTTCCTTTTTCAAGCTTATTTCTTGTGAAGCTTAAACTGAAAAAAATGTCTTTAGAATATTTTTGTACTAAAGTTTTTACCAAGTTTGTGCAACTTCCATTGCTTGAATCGAACATCACAGCAGTCTTTCTGGGGGTGATGGAAATGCTCCTAAAATTCAGGACAAGTCCAGAGGCTTATATTTTTAAATTTTTGAGGTGGCAAAAATTACATTATTATATATTATCTAGATGTATAAGAAGATCAATTTCAGGTAAGAATCTTAAGTTAAAGGCTTAGACTATTGACATTTTTATTCTAAATTTATATGAACTGCCTTTTAAAAAAATGAATACCTCGGGGTTCACCCAGTTACCACAGATATTTCTTTAAACCTTGTAATGTATGCAAGGTATTTATATGCAGACCCTAGCAAAGCAAAGCTACATATCAATGCCACTGTGGTACCACTATAGGCAATACAATTGTCACAGACACACAGGTATGTTCAGTCTACTTAGAAATTCTGTATACACTTTAACATAAACAAGATACTTGCTGATAATTTGGGGTAGTGGATTAATTGCTCTCAAGTCACTTTTAACCCAAACCACATAACACATCCCTAAATTGGACCATGAATGACTCAGTCTGTTTCATATCCTTTTTACTTAAATTCCAGTGATTTTTTTTTTTTTTTTACCATATTTTATGGAGCAGCTGCGGGGCCTGAGCTTCTTTTTGTCTTGAAAAAAAGAATAAAGGCCTCATTTAGCTCCTGGTGGAGCTATGAGCTGCAATGTGTTTGTTAGTCTAATGCATCCGTCCTTTGTATAGCCACTAACTCCAGACAGCATCGTGACTCCCTTCCCTGCTCAACTATGTGAGGAGACAGTAGGTCATTGCTGCAGTCTGCCATCCAACAAAAGAAAGAGAGGTGTGAAGAAAATGTTTGTGTACATTTGAGATGCAGTGACTATCGCGAAGTAATTAGCATAAGACAGAGGCTGCCCCATAACCACAGGAAGGATAAGAAATTTTACTGACAGCTAAATTGGAACTATGCTAATCTGGCAAAGATTGTGTAGAAAGGATGCTTGTATTTAGTTACTGGTGCCATACTACGCACAGTTTTCTTCATCATTAGGCGATATTCAAAATTCTTGGTGAAAGCAGTCAGTGTCCTGATTTGTGCGATGTGAAACCATGGCCAGTTGTAACCATGACTACCCTGTCACTGAGAAGTCTGACAGACAATGGAATCCACTAATTATAACATTATAACCCTCCCCTATCTCTCGTTTACCAAATTCTTCACAAGATGATTGCATTTAATTTGTCTCTTAGTGAACGACCTGGAAACCCCACAGCTCTCTTACAAATCTTATCAGAGGAGCTGTTTACCATTTCCAGAACCTCCCAGTGCTCTAGCTGCAAGACAACCTTTAGACTTTCTTCTTCCCCAGATGTCTTTTCAAGCAGTACAAACTTTTTTCTATTTAGAAGATTTACTTCACCCATTAATCATGTGTAATTGTTTCCATGTTATGGAGTTTTTAGTACATTCTCAGTGATGTGATTTATTAAATTTTATGTTTTAAACGACTTAGTTATGTTCAGAAAAATAAAAGACATGCACGGTGCATTCAGGAAACACTACTCTGAGTTACAGGTGGTAATTGCCTTAACATACTCGACTGATTTCTCCCATTTCAGAGTCATAATTCATAACCACTTCTATGACCTAATTTTTGGATACTTAGAATAAAAGAGATGAACTTTTATCAATCTTTATACTTTCCAAATACCTATGCCTACATGTTTATTGGTACTAAATACAGCAGTGAGAGATTTAGCATTCTTAAATGATAGAAAGTTCACACTATTATTTCACATCATGACTTTTGCTTAGGTAATTGGCAACTTCAATATCTCTAAAAGGAAGATTAATATTATGTCTGCATTATGAAGTAGTCATGAAACAAACTATGTCTGAAATGTTTTTAAATACAAAATTATATGTTTGGAATGTTAGCAACAGACAGCAGTTGAGGTAGTTAAGCCATGAAATATCATTATAGTTACAATGAAAACAATCATAGTAGTGACAGCAGATACCAGATAGAGACAAATTTAACTAAAAGTCACACAGAAAAGTATATGTTCTAAAATTCTACCTAAAAGAATGAAAATATAAAATAAAAATATTCACTATGTTATGTCAGAAATCATAAGCCATAAATAAGTCATAATTTTTCATCTTTTGACCTAAAATTCCATGTGATTTGCTATAGATGTAAGGTAAATTTTATTTTAATTATATATATATATATAAATATATATAGCATTTATAATCCTTACACTCTAATAGTTTGATGTTAATTAAGAATCATACCTTACAGATTTTTAGGAAGAGGATTATGTTAGATATAATTAATTTAGATCAGTGGAGATAATTAAATACCTGAAAGTAAATACTGAAACAAAAGGGAAGTGGCAACTTCAAAAAGAAGCTTCTAAGGGTTGAATTTTATGCTCCCCAAATTCATACATTGAAGCCCTAAACCCCAATATGACTATTTTCAGATACGGCTTTTAGGTAATAAAGGTTAAATGAAGTCATGATGTTCCAGTCTTAATGCTATAAAATCGAAGGCCTTGTAAAAAGAGGAATAGAAAGAAATCTCTCTCACCACGCACATGCACAGAGGAAAGGCCATGTGAGCACACACACAGAGAGAAGATGGATATATGCTAACTAAGAGGAAATCTCTTATCATTATCTGACCCTTGTGGCACCCTGATCTCAGACTTCTAGCCTCCAGAACTGTGAGAAAATAATTCTCTGTTGTTTGAGCCACCCCATCTATATTGTCTTATAGCAGCCCAAGCTGACTAACACAGAAGCATAATTTATAAATTACTCATTTATGTCTGAATAGTTTTTATGTCATGAAAACTGTAAACCTCATCTATTGCATAGTTAATTAAAGATGCTAATTTCATTATTGAGCATAGAGCAGAAATGTAAAGCTTTGTCATTAGAGTGTCACTAGAATTCATAAATATTTCAATATCAACCACCTTGAGATACAAGAAGTAAGATTTTTATTCACCATCTTTTCTATCTTGTTCAACCTTACTTTTACACAACTGAAAAATGAAATGGACATATATTGTACTTTAAACATTCTCAGTTATATGATACTTCTTATTGAGGATGATATTTATTGAGACTATGTTTTTGAAGATCACTGATAATTATTTTCCTTCTTCCTCCTTAAATATACATAAAATCATGAGGTCTAAAAAGAAATAAGCAAGAGTCTACATAAGTGACAAGTAAGGAAAATAACAGTGCCATATGTAAGATAGAATATCACTAGTTTTTCACAAAGGAAAGCTGGTGTGTGTTTTTGAGGACATTTTCAAATAATACCCTTAATTAAAATTTATTATTATGGATGATGTGCAGAGTCACCTTCTCAAGGGAAAGAACTCATTCCCACAGCTTCCTGGAATGCTTGTTGCTGACAAGTCACCTCAGGAATTGCTGAGAATCCCCTTGCCTGAAGGGAATCGCCTCATCTGAGGTCTTTGTCCTCCTAAAGGACAGTTCACATGTAACGACTAACTGTTGAATGGTAGAAAGGCTTGCTCTCCTGCTATAACTGGACCACCTCTGAAGGGCAATTGCAGCTCCAGATCTCCTCTGGGATCATCAGCATTGGAATTCATATACCCAATTCCACCTTCTTCAGGTGTGGTTCTCCAGTAAATGGAATCTGGGCAAATCTTCAAGTGTCAAATTTTCAATTTCTTATTGAAAAACTTATTTTTAATAAAAAAATCACTTAAGGGGACATTTGATACATATCAAATAAGAATTTATGAAAAGTCACCTGGGGATGGTCCAATTATTTAAGGGTAACTCACTATCATGTTTTCCACATGGGTGATGCTCCGTTGCACTTCCTGAATCGTCTTACAGCAATGTAGGTACTATTTCCCAAGTTGTTGGGAGCATCATCAGATTATTCTTAGCTTTCAGTCATCTTTGTTGATTTCCTCAGATGATAAAAACTGCCTCACCCAAGGCCATGCCTCTTTCAGGGTCAGACTGCATCTAGTTGTGTGTTAAAATGAAGTTAAAGGCAGCTCTGAAAGGCCATCCCAGCTCAGGAGTTACTGGTTGGTTTGGCTGAGGGGTGACAAAGCTCCCTTAAAGCAAGGGTAATTCTCAGAAAAGGAAAGCACTCTAAACTGTTGCAAGCCAGTACTCTAAGCAGCAGTCGGAATTAATTCCTGGTTCTGAAGGGGGAATCCAGGCAGGACATCACAACATCCACTTTTCTCTGTCTAGTTTTCCCCCCTCCCCTTCCTTTTGCATTGGTCCATGAGCACTCACTAATACATTTTATAAGCTAAAATTTGCCTAAACTTCTTTCAAGGGAATCCAACCAGTGATGATATATATATCTCTGTGTGTGAGTGGATATATGCACATTTTATCAGGTGACTTCTAATTCTGTTACATATTTAATAGCTTAATTCAGAAATCATCTTTATTTGCTTTTTGTCCGCTCTACTAGAATTATATTTTGCAGAAGTCTAGTTGGTATTTTGTACACTTTATATTGGTATAAATACTACTTCTTCCTTTTCTGTCCATCGTGCACTTAGTTAACAAATAAACCCAATGCAGCTCAGTAAGAAGCATACTTGTAGAATGAATTATAATTCTGTGTTCAGTTTTGATATAAATAACTGTATAGTCTCTTCTCCCATAATTATGATGAACAGTATAGATTTAGTGAAATATTTTCCTCTTATTGGATCACTTAGTAAAGGTATATTGCTAATTTTTATGATGATACTGGTAATGCAAACAAAGAAGACATCTTCAGTTTATAAAACTTTCAGCTCTTTCTAGCTTTGAAGTAGGAGTACCAGTGAAGATGTTATGTAATATGCTTGGCATTTGTTATGTTTTCTTTAACTGCACTACCAAACTGCTGGTAGTTCCATGTGGTGAATTACTTTTGCAACTTATTTTTCAGTTACCCAAGCAGCCAATTTTGGAAAATTCTGACTTGAATAAAAAGAAATATAACTCATATGTCAGGTTGTCAAGTATAGTTCAATGTTATATAGATATATAGGCTTACAGAGGATATAGTCAAAATGTGACTTAGTTTTGATGCAGTTATCAGAGATATCAGATTATAGCTGGGTTCTCATACTTGGAACAGTGATTCTGATAGAAAGGGTTATGATGTGCATACGTGTAACATATAATGTGGATGTTCTTGTCTAGTGGAGTGCCCAGAAAGGCTTCCTTGAGATGGACAGGTTCATCACTTGAGCATAATTAGGAAAAGTAGAAGACCCTTGATAAAAATAATAGTCTATACAGCAAGTTGATAACTAGCTAGTTTGTTGGTGAATAATATGGGAAAAGTATAAAATTATAAATACACGTGTCAATAAACTACAAAGTGAAGAAGTGGTGGGAAAATATGATCACTCTTACACAATGGAACAAAGAACAGGTGAAAGCTACCTACAGTTGTTGATCTATGGTTCCAGATTCACAATTGACTGAATGATAACTTCAGAAAAAAAATAATACCTGTTATTTTATGGAATTTAGCAATTGTAGGTATAAGTTTTTAATAATTTTATCATGGAGGCAAAATATGTAGGAAAACAATAGTAAGAAGGACACCAAAAAGAATAAAATTCTTAGAAATAAACTTATCCAAGGATGTGAGAGACTTGTACTCTGAAAACTATAAAACACTGATGAAAGAAATTGAAAATGAAATAAACAAATGGAAAGATATTCCATGGTCATGGATTGATTAAAATAATCAATACTGTGGGGCGCCTGGGTGGCTCAGTGGGTTAAGCCTCTGCCTTCGGCTCAGGACATGGTCCCAGGGTCTGGGATCGAGCCCCGCATTGGGCTCTCTGCTCAGCAAGGAGCCTGCTTCCCTTCCTCTCTCTCTGCCTGCCTCTCTGCCTGCTTGTGATCTCTCTGTTAAATAAATAAACAAAAAAAAAATCTTAAAAAATTAATCAATACTGTTAAAATGTCCATATTACCCAAAACAACCACACAACTTATGCAATCCCTACCAAAAGACCAAGAGCATTTTCACAGAATTAGAACAAATAATACTAAAATATGTATGGGACCACAAAGGACTCTGAATAGCCTAAGCTATCTAGAGAAAGAAGAACAAAGCTTGAGGTATCATAATCTCAGATTTGAAGATACACTACAAACCTGTAATAATCAAAACACTATAGTACTGGCACAGAAAGAGACACATAAACCAATGCAAGAGAATAAAGAGTCCAGAAATAAACCCACACTTGTATTGTTAATCTATGACAAAGGAGGCAAGATTATGTAATGGGGAAAGACATTCTCTTCAATAAATGGTGCTGGGAAAACTGGACAGCTACATGCAAAAGAAGAAAACTGAATTGCTTTCTTAACACCATACTTGAAAATTATCTCAAAATGGATTAAAAATGCTAATTGTGAGGCCTGAAATCATGAAACACCTGGAAGAAAACAAGGCAGGGATTTCTCTGACATTGGCCTTAGCACCATCTTTCTAAGTATGCCTCCTCAGGCAAGGGAAAAAAAGCAAAATGAACTATTAGGACTACATCAGAATAAAAAACTGTTGCACAGCAAAGGAAACCATCAACAAAACAAAAAGGCAACCTATGAATGGGAGAAGATATCCACAAATGATATATCCAATAAGGGGCTAATATCCAAAATATATAAAGAACTTATACAACTCAACACCAAAAGAACAAAAACAAAAAACAAATAATCCATTTTAAAATGAGCAGAAGGCTCATGAAAATGAATAGACATTTTTCCAAAGAAGGTACAGAGATGACCAGCAGACACAGGAAAATATGCTCAACATCACTGATCATCAGGGCAATGGGTCCTAAAGAAATAAAAATAGAAATATTACATGATACAGTCATTCTGCCATTCGGTATTTATTCAAAGAAAGTGAAAATACTAATTTTAAAAGATATACACACTTGTATGTTTATTGCAGCATCCTTTATATTAGTTGCATAAGTTGTGGAAGCAAGCCAAGTGTCCATGGAGAGATGAATGGGAAAAAAAAGATATATACATACATACATATACATATGGGAAGGATGGTGGGGAGATGGACAAAATGGGTGAAGGGGAGTGGGAGGTACAGGCTTCCAGTTATGGAAATAAATAAATCATAGGGATAAAAGGTAAAACATAAGGAATATAGTCAATATTTTTTTAATAGCGTTATATGGTGACAGATGGTAACTACACTTGCGATAAGCATAGCATGATGTATAAAGTTGTGGAATCACTATGTTATACACCTGACTCTTATAAAACAATGCATTTCAAATATACTTGATTTAAAAAAAAAGAATTGCCAAAAGGGCAGGATAAAATGTAGGGCTGTTTTTAATGGGGAGACAAAAATTTAGGAAAACATATAAAAGCAAGGGAATATTAATTGTGCTTTATTAACACTGGGAAAATTAAATAGGAAACTTTTATTTTATGGAGAAAGAGAATGCTATGATGTTACAAAATAGAAAAAAGTAAGGTAAGATGCATAAAATTAAAGATATCATGTTTGGCATTTAAACTATTGACCAAATATAAATAGTATCAAGGGTGTAAATTATTAATATTTACATTTTTGTAACCAAATAATTTAAGAGGAGGCAAGAACCCAATAGGAGCTTAACCAAGTAGAATCCAATAACATGCAAAGGCCCTGAGACTGAACTACCCACCCTATAATGACAAACACCCCATGCAAATGAAGTAACCAGAAACTAGATGCTAAGTTATAGCTGGTCCAGCTAGCTCTACTCAGAGGGCAGGAGGGAGAAAGAATCCCGCTTTGTGAGATGATCAAAGCATCAGTTAAAAAGAGAATCTGGGTAATGCTTAGAGCTTTGAATTTAACGTGCAAATTTGAAAATGCTTTTGGATGCAATGAAAATTGGTTTCATCCTAGTGAATCTGGTCAAGTCAATGTAGTTACAATGTAGTTCAATTAATCTCAAGCTCTGTTTCCTGACAAGTAAGATGTCAAGAAAGACATTTCAGGGAATCAAGACTGGAAAAATGCTGATGCTCTTTCTCCTGGTCCCTTGCGAGTTAACTTAGGGACCCCAACCGTGGCAACCAGTACTGAGTCTCACTGTCTTTCACATTTGCCCAAGTGCACTCTAGTGGGAGAACAACAGGGAGCAAAGACATTAAAGACCCAGATTTCTAAGCTTCCTTCGAGGATTTTTTTTTATAATTATTTTTTTAAGTATTTTATTTATTTGAGACAGACAGAGAGAGATCACAAGTAGGCAGAAAGGCAGGCAGAAAGAGGGGGAAGCAGGCTCCCTGGTGAGCAGAGCGCCCTATGCCGAGCTCGATCCCAGGACCCTGAGATCATGACCTGAGCTGAAGGCAGAGGCTTAACCCACTGAGCCACCCAGGCGCCCCATCTTCCTTCGAGTACTTTGTTGAGGCAATTCCTGATTAATTCTTCCAGGATTCTGGATTTTCATGTTTTTAAATTAAAACTTCATGTTTTTAAATTAAAAAAAAATATTAAACTGTGTTGTTTTGTTTTCCTTGTATGAAGTCATATGATAATTTGGTAACAAATGTCTTCTTAAACTTTTCATATTATTTCTCATAGTATGTATAACACATAGAATCATCTATTGCAGTCATTTTCTGTATGCCTTATTTTTACAATTAGTATAGGAGATCCCTGAAAGCAGGAACTAGGGTACTATTGAGCAGTTTGTCTTTAAATTATATATATGCAATAAATGTATATTCAGAGATTGCATTTGACACATCAACAGTAAGAGGATAAAGATGTGGCTACTCAAGCCTGTGAGAAACCCTTTTAACTCTTTGACAACTCTTGAATTTACAGGCCAGCTCCTGAGGGCCGTATTGGTCATAATGTCAAGTTGAATATACTGTTAATATGCTTTATTGGATAAGTCTGAATGCTTTGTTTTTTTTTTTATCATAAGTGTGAAGGGCCCATAACTCAAAACCACAAACCCAGCTGAGTTATTAAAAAAAGTTCTCTCACTGGGGGAAAAAAAAAAAAAAAAAAAACTTGGTTTATGATAGGATCTTTGTTGGTGAATGGCTCTGCTTAAAAATAAAAAGCATAAATGAACCTAGCCTTAAAAAAACAATGGAACATTAAGAAAGTATAATAGAAGTTCAAATAGAATTAGGCATAAAGCATTCACAAATTTTTACCAAGCCCACTGAGAAAGGCAGTGAATGATTTCATGAGGCTTTGCTCTTAAAATAGACTAGAAATTTATTTATCATTGTGCAGTTTATTATTTTATCATGACATACATGTTCAGTTGTGTCTGACATGATTAATGTGGGCAACTGCTAAAGAGATGTTGAATAATGACCCAGAGAGAAACTAACTAATCTCCATGAAATTTGGTCCATCATAGTGATCCAGTCTCTCTCGGTTCAGGATTAGTGTATTTGTTTTAGGAACCTATACAGAAAGAAGGCACTAACGTCTTTACATAGGTAGAAGTCCTAATATGCATGAAGAAATTTTAAGGCACTAAATATGAAAGGCTTTAAGATTAAAAATAAATCACTTTTTGTAAAATATCTTTTTTTTTTGTAAAATATCTTTTAAGTTTAAAGCAAAAGTTTTTCATGTGTAGCAATTATCCCAAATCTCACCACTTGGAGCTGGTGACATTTCTACTTCGGTGTGATTTCTTATAATATTTTATCCATACATGTTTTGTTGTATTTTGTTTTTTTACTAAGTTGAAATCCTAGTATATAATTACTATTTGTATAATTATTTATTTAACATACATTTACTGTTTTCCCACATCTCAAACTGGACGTTTAAAAAAATAAATGAATCATCTATCTTTTACCCCCAACCCCCTGCTGGTATTCCCCAACACATTCCCGAACTTTCACTCGTTTGCTTATGACAGACACTTGGGAGCCATCCTTCACACTGCTTCTCCCTCTACTCCACTCTTGCCTTGGCATAGTCACTCCTGCCCCTGCCAGTATCATTTTCACACAAGAGTCAGAACGAGTTTCTCAAAATTGAAATATGGTCTTGCTACTTCTCTACTTAAAACATTTTGATGATGTTGGCTTGTTCTTAGTAAATTCCTTAATGTAGGCCCTTATGATCTGGTTCTTGTGTCTGTTCAGCCTCCTCTTTCTCACTCTGGTCTTCTTGCCCTAATTCAGATATTTGGAACTCCCTCTCTGGATATCTCGTAGTCTGCTCTTCTGCCTGCAATGTCTCCGTTTGCCCCTTTCACTGATGCTCTCTAGGGCTCACCTGAAACATGTCACTTGTTCACTAAAATCTTTCCTGTTGTGTATTCTTAAAATATTTCTGTTTAGTAGTGCTCATCAAAGTTTTTTTTTTTTTTTCAACACTATATGTTTACCATATCAACACTATATCTAGGCCAGTAACTGACACATCTGGGCACTCAATAAATGGTTGTTATTAGTTTGAATAAATGGAAGAGGGCACAGACTCCAGTAAAATTTTTCTGATCTATTTGTTATGAAAATTCTTCCACTTTAGTTTTGACTTATCACTACATAGTCCTATCTATAAAACATTTTCAATGTGATATATTCTATAGGTTTTAAGCTTGAGTGTCCTTGTCACCTGGATATTTTATAGTTATTTCTATTTCCATCTGATTGTTGTTTTAAATTTCATATGAAATTAAATGAATCTATATTGAGTTATTTGGTATTCGTTATATGTTTTAAAATTATTCTGAAACTATTTATTACAATGTGTTTCAATTTCTGCTCTTGTCTCTGATGTCACATATTATTATCTTCCTATCTAGACCAGAGTCTGATTCATTGACACAGGATCAGTTCTATACTACAGAGGTTTTAGAATTTATTCAAAGTTTTTCTTCTTATTTTATTGCTTAGTTACATTTAATCTTCTTCAGAAATGATAGATCCTCAGTTTGGGTGGAAACTGCTGTCCCCCAACACATACTTTGTGAGTTTTCAATATTATATGCATGCGTGTGCATCAGTATTACGTGCATTGGGAAATACTTATCTTTTTTTTTAAAGATTTATTTATTTATTTGACAGGCAGAGAGATCACAAGTAGGCAGAGAGGCAGGCAGAGAGAGAGAGGAGGAAGCAGGCTCCCCGCTGAGCAGAAAGCCCGATGTGGGGCTCGATCCCAGGACTCTGGGATCATGACCTGAGCCAAAGGCAGAGGCTTTAGCCCACTGAGCCACCCAAGCGCCCCTGGAAAATGCTTATCTTAAAGAAGATCTACCAGAGAATTTAACAGAGACTGAAGGGTGTTTCCATTTGAACTTGAGAACTTAAGGGTTTATTACTTATTATAATGAAATGGAAAGCTACCTTGAACCTAGTCGAATTTTCCACTCAACCTTTCCTTTGAAGTTTGTGTTCAAGCAACTTTTCTTGACTACTTTTATGCAGTCCTCTTATTGGGATGAGATACAAGACATCTTATATGATGTAGCATCATATCTATTCCTTGGCTTTGCCCAGACAGAATTAGGATGGTCTAGCACAGCTGATAAGGCCATCTAAACTCTCCTCTAAAGAAAATGCATCTAACCTCTCCTCTGAGTTTTGAATTTTTTATTACATGTAGTTGCTAGATGATTAAAGTATGGTATGAAAATATTAAAAATGAATTCCATTACCACATACCACAAAACATATAACATTGAGCCTGCTATATGCCATGATCAGTGTTAGACAGTTATTTTTCATTAAAAAATGCAGCATTATTATTCATAGATAAAACACAAAATTTAGAATTGGAGACATTAAACAATTTTCTAAAGCCTAATAAGTTCTCAGGCCAGAATTTAACCTAAATTTGATTTCAAATTATAATTTCTTTTTACTTAATCATATAGAAGTCACTTAATCATCCATACACTGTGGCACAAAATGATAATTATCAATGACATTCTTTTGCCGATAAGGTAAATTCAGAGCACATTCTTTTGTATTTGATATTGAGTTTTGTTAGAATTAGAAAGGATTATGAAAATCATGTAATACATAATGGTCTGTATATCAGAAAATATGGAACTATATATTGACTCTCATACTGTTCCATAGATATAGGCTTCAAATAAAGATGAAAAAAATGAATATAAGAAAACTTGGCAGCAAATAAAGTATATGTTTGTGCTCAGTGATAGAATGAGTAAAATATATCTATCCTTCACTATTTATAGTATTTCATAGGTAGTAATCAATAAATATATTGGATTATAATCTTATCCAATTTGATGAGTGTTAACTGTTAAAAATAATGTATTTCCCACTAACATTTCAGAGGAGAAGGGATATATTATTCAATATATCACAACCAAATGATTGCTTTGCAAATTGTAAAGAAAAATCAATACACTAATTATTTCACATCCTACACCAAAACAAACATCAAGTATATTGAATATTTACATATTTATAAAACCAGGAGAAAATAAAAATGAATATTTATTAAATTTGGGTACAAGTAGCAGGAAGCAGATGTTCTAAGTTCAGAAACCTTCTAAGTTCAGATGTAATGGAAAAAAACACAAAGACAAGATCGATAAATTTAAGCACACTGCAATAGAAAACATTTGGGTATTTTAATATGCAATAAAATTAACATATACAAAAATTATTTGGTATGAAAATAAAGTACTTAAAACATAAATCATTCAAATTTATAATCAAACTCAAAACCTTAAAATGTAAATGGTAAAAAAAATAAAGTCATTTTAACTAATAAATAACTAACTTGAAAAATCGTAATACTTATCAGTAAGTAAAGAAACACCAACTAAGCCATTGGTGAGACATTTATTTTCCCTTTCAATTTAGGAAATCTAAAAGAAGACTTTAGGTTGGTAAAACAGGAATAAATTGTTATTTTCCTTGGGGGTGCAATTTGTATAAACAATCTTAAAAATAATTTTGCAATATTTGTTATGTGACTTATGCAATTCCATTTCCTGGGTTCTAGTATAAAGAAATTATCCTGGGCCAGGGTGGAAAAGCATTACGCAAATATATGTTCAGTGAGCATTACTCACAATATTAATGTTTGGGAAATAATTTGAATATCTAACAATTAGGAGTATGTATATACTGTGGAATATCCATTCAATATTACTCAGTTCTCAAAATGATATGTTTAAAAACAAGTACCGTCATCTTAATTTGCATGCAATTTTCCTTTATAATTTTAAGGAATCTAGTGCAATGCAAAATAACCTTGGCCTACTTTAGGGTTTTACTAGAAAGATGCGTTGCCCTTTTTAATCAGTGAAATTGATGGAAAACTTCAAGGAATTATATTTTTGGTTGTTTCAATGTTGAAATGTTGATTTTCTTCCTAGTTCCTACTGGAGCTAGACTGTTCCTACATGTCTGTGAATGTAAATTACTGTCATTAGCATAACGTAAAACTTCTTGAATTGTGCTGCTACCTGCAAATGTAGGAACTCAGTGTCCACTGCCCAATACATTGCCTGCCAATATTTCAAGAATTTTGAAGTCCTCGGATTTCTGCATGTGCTTATGACTAAGCTCACTTTTGCTGAGGCTGGTCTTCTCTCCTGAAGCCATTTTCTAAGAGGTGATGTTTGTGCGTGTTGTTCCATAGTGTATGTAATAGGTCACTAATCTAGCCATCTATGCTGGAAGCGGTTTTACCACTGCTTTAGATTTAAATGCTTTTTTTCCTTCCTGAGTCCACCTCTATTCTGCTGACATTACAGTTTCTACTGTTTTGTTTTATGGTCTTCAAGACTGCCTTGATTAGGCCTGCTGCTTTCTGCTCTCGAGGACATTCACATGTACTTGGAACTCCCCGAAGCACTGCCAGAGAGTTTGACTTCTTCACCACACAGCTGATGTCTTCACCAGGCGCGAGGATGCCATCATTACTCCTGCAGATATACCCATCTGTGTCTTGTGCCCCTGATTCTCTTGCACTTGTCCCTGCTGCCACGCACTCATGGTGCCAAAACTGTGCGACAACTCTTATCAAAAAGAATGTAGCAAGGAAAAGAAGAAAGCTTTTTTCCCATAAAGTCACATTTCACTAGAGGATCCCAAAGCAGTGTGGCTGGTGATCCAAGCTTTTACATAATGTGCTTTCCATTTTTTTTTTTTTTTTCCTTACAACCATTTTCATTTCAAAGATCTAAATTCAAGTGACAGCCACTTTGCTCTACTCATAATTGCCAGTCTTTTTTGATGACTGGTCTTTTTACTGGATTAAGATAGTCACATCTGGCTTTATGCCTTCCACATCTTCTGAGGAATCCAGCTGTCCTCTTCCAGTCCTTTACACCAATACTGAGCAACTTGAATAGAATCTAAATGCAATCTCTCTTTCCTGCACCTCCCACATGTATTCCATGAGAAGCATACACACATTCTTAACTCTGCGAAACTCTGGAGTCCAGGTCAACTCTGATACAGCAACAACTTCTGGAGGGCAGCATTCGAATATTCATTCGGTTCATTGGTAACTTTCTAAATTTTGCAGCTGGGATTCAAGTGAGAGATTTAAATACTAGACAAATGGTTCTCAGAACTCACTTTGGAAATGTACACCTTTATATCCCTTGTAACTCCTATGTATCACTTAGGGTTTCAGAAAAATGTCCCCTTTAATATAAATTCCAAGTGTTTGTCAACAAAATTGTAGCCCTAGAATTCAGCCAGATCATGGGCTTTTTGTATGTATAAGTAATAACTGATTTGATGTGTTTGATCTTTGTTTATATTATATTAGTGGGGCTGTACCTGAACAGTATCTAAATAACTTACATGTCTTCTTGACACTTTCATAACTGTCCCCTGAAGTACATTACAAAATATACATGTTGATTTATGACGAGTTCTAGATCAAGCAATTGAACTTCAGCCTTTCACAAGTGTTGCAGGAAAAAGACAAAATTACCAGAAGAGTTCTTTTTTTTTTTTTTTTAAAGATTTTATTTATTTGTCAGAGAGAGTGAGCACAGAAGAGTTCTTGAAAAAATAGATTTCCTAAATTATCACAACATCATAATGTAAGTTCAAATTTAGAATGTCATATTATTTTTTCTTGAGTGCTTTTTTTATACTTTACTTGAATTTACATTTAGAATCCTTCATAAATTATAACAAAATGTTAATAATACATGAAGAATGTTTCTATTAGTAGTTATCATTATATAAAGTTTATTATGAAAAGTCTTATGGATCAAAGTGATATTGAAGTGCTGCTGAACTTTCAAATATAGATCTAAAATAAATCAAATCTCCAGTTTTTCCCCCTGGAAACATGCATATTGGTTTGTCTTTCACATAACATGATTTAGCTCTCTACAATAAGATGTTTAGAGGAAGCACTTCACCTTTCCTCAACAATTTTAAAGGCAATAGCTATGGATTTCCACTCCATCTTTATATGCATATATATACATGCACATATATGGATAGAATATATATATATACATGTGTGTATATATGTGTGTGTATGGAATGAATACGTATAAATGAAATAGATATGTGTGTTGTGTCATGTATTTATGTACACAAGGAATGCATATTTTATATATGGATTACACACACATACCTATATAATGCATATGTGTACGTATAGAAGTACATACTCTTTAAATAAACATAAGCAAACTAAATAATGAATTCATTTAAGATGTTTAAACATCCTTAAATTTCTACCTATTGGTTTCTTAACTAATTATTCCCTAGATTCTCACCTGCATTCCTTAAAATGGTAAGTAAATTTCTGTTGCTATGGTTTAGAATTTTGAACAGAAGACTGACAATTACATGATTCAAAGTAGATGACAGTTTGCCTTTTTGGAGGTAGTATTTATAGTCTAAAATAATAATTATCTGTAAGATTGTCAAGGAGTTACAAAGTTATTACAATTATTAAACACTTTTATTCATCATAGTAATTTGGAATGCAGCATTAAATGGTTAGTCTCTACCTTTGTAGTAGAAATTATACATTTTTCATATAATGAGTGAGGTAAAAGATTGAAAAGAGAAAATCCAAATAAATTAGGCACTGACAATCAGGTAGATATCTTAGTATAGAAGACTTGGCATAATGATCAAACTGATGGTACAATCCTTTCAATTTCTTGGTAATTTTGGCCAGTTAATATAATGGCAAAGCTAGGATGGCAACACAAGTATATTTCTATGATCCTCTTTTTGCCTTTTGACTAGAAATTTAACTTAATCCTTTATCCTATATAATATTTTGTGGTATACAAACCTGTAACCCTCCTATCTACTGTATAAAGAATCTTTCTTTATAAATTTCAACTTATTTTTAAATAGTCTCTTTCATGATTCATAAGAAACAAAGCTTTAGTGCATTCTGTGATTCTATCTGTAAGTCCAGGTAAATAATGTCACTATCCTTCAAAATTCTATAAACTTAACCCATCAGTCATTCAGTCTTTGTGTTTCTTAAATAAAGATCTTCTATGATCTTGTTTAATAGAAGAATATAGTTATCCTTTCGATTGTCTTATCTTATAAATATCTTTCCTCTTTTTTAAAATTTTGTTTTGTATTTTATTTTATTTTATGTTTTTACTGTTTATTTTTTAATAATCAATTTTACATAGGGGGGTGTAATTATATAAATATAAGACAAAAATTTAAACATTGCTTTAATTTTAAAGAAATGGAAGCTCTCAAAAACACAACTGTTTCTATGATCAATATGTGGTGATTATAACTCTTAAGAAGCAGAAAGTATTCTTTTTAATTTAATTTAATTTACTTTTTTTCAGTAATCCAAAATTCATCATTTATATTTTATATTTTAATAAATGGTGACCCCAGAGTATATTCAAGTATTCTTATTTTGAAGCTTTAGTGTGGGAGGAGCCTAAGACAGTGTGCTTTTTTTTTTAAGATTTTATTTATTTATTTGACAGACAGAGATCACAAGTAGTCAGAGAGGTAGCCAGAGAGAGGAGAAAGCAGGCTCCCTGCTGAGCAGAGAGCCCGATGAGGGGCTGGATCCCAGGACCCTGGGATCATGACCTGAGTTGAAGGCAGAGGCTTTAACCCACTGAGCCACCCAGGTGCTCCAAGTCAGTGTGATTTAATGAAAAAAAAAAAAAAAAAACAGTGTTCTTGATCAAAATCTTGGTTCTCCTCATCACCAGTCATGACCTCATGCAATTTACTTTGTCTCTTTGACCCTTACTTTTGTCATTTATAAAGTATAATAATGCTTTCTTCATTTAATTGTTTTCATATATATAACTGAGACAGCATATAAATGATATTTAGACATTGTCTGACATGTTGCATAGATGCTCAATAAACAGCAGCCATTATTATAACCATTATTATTAGACCCAATCAAGGGCAACACATAGCTCCTCAACCTCCACCTCCGCAACCTCACCTCAGGGCAATGCAACATTGTATTTGTTTTTTCTGTTCATCTTCTACTCTGCTCCCAAGGAGAGATGCTGATACAAGAGCCAGAGCCACAATCTAGATGCACATTCTTTATTCCTGGAAATCCATTTCTTTGAATGTTTCTATCTTTGCCACTTGTGAATATAGAGTAATTGCTTACTTGGAAGATGACTAGGCCTAGAAAGACCAAGATTTCACTAATTCTTAGGGAAAGCACTTCTGTTTTTACACATGTGGATATAGATTTTTGGATTAACTTTCTCTTAACATTGAAGTATTAGAATAGAAGTAGACCAGGAAAAAGTGAAGATAGGGTCTTTAAGTTTGTCTTTAACCTAGCCAAAAGAGTGCTTCACCAGCCCAGCTCAAAAAAAAAAAAAAAAAAAAAAAAAAAAA
>ML110018.1:29747-56183 GCA_003697995.1 Taxidea taxus jeffersonii | reverse complement strand
GCTTTCTGTAGAGTTCCGGAGGACAGGAATGACAATGGCGGCCTCCCAATCTCCGGTTCAGAGGAGCCGAGGGCTAGGGGCCCCAGTCTTCAGTGCGCCTTCAGAGAAAAGCGTTTAATCCCTCCGGTCTCCCCAGCCCCCGTTTGCACTCGGAGACCGAGCTCAGAGAAAATCGTGCGTAAGCAGTCCCGTCTCACTGGCTTCTGGGAGCTCCGAGCTCACCCAGCCTGTGACCAAGCGTCTCTGTCTCTGGCAGAGTCCCACCTGGAGTCTCCGAACCCCGTAGATCCCTGAGCTCTCCCGGGTCGGAGTCTCCCCGGATCTTGTGGGGACCCCTCGCACAGAGCACCGGCCCGTGCCACAGAGCACTGGTGCATGTCACAGACCACTAGGAAACCTCGGCTCTGTCTCCACAGCCGGCTTCCCTGCTCTAATACCTGTGAGCTCTGCGACACTCAGACACCCCCCATCCTTCTGTGACCCCGCGGGACCTGAGTCCACGTTGTCCCCGTGAGGTCTTCACCCCAGTTTAGCCTCTGGAGTGATGTCCCTCCCTGGAGCAGACTTTTAAAAGTCCTGATTTTGTGCTCCGCCGCTTGCCGGGAGCCAGCCCCTCCCCCTGGGGTCTATCTTCCCATCGCGTTGGATTCACTTCTCCGCTGGTCCTACCTTTTAGAACGTGGTCGATTTTCTGTTTCTAGAATTGTTGTTTTTCTTCTCTTTGATCTCCTATTGCATTCATAGGTGTTCGGAATGGTTTGATAGGCTATCTAGCTGATCTCCTGCTGTCTGATGTCGTCTCAGCCTGCTACTTCTCCGCCATCTTGACTCCTCCCCATACCTATCAACTCTTTTAGAAAGGGGTTGATTTTCTGTTTCTAGAATTGTTGTTTTTCTTCTCTTCGATCTCCTGTTGGATTCGTAGGTGTTCGGAATGGTTTGATAGGCTATCTAGCTGATCTCCTGCTCCCTGATGTCGTCTCAGCCTGCTACTTCTCTGCCATCTTGACTCCTCCCCAGTCAAGAGGAGCCTAAGGAGACTGGACAATTAAACACAAAAGGAGTTCCTAGAGGACATCCCTCCCAAAAGATACACCAGATCTACAGCCACATGGCGAAAAACTTCCTCCTGCCCCTGTACCGGACCCTGACGCATCGGACTGAGCAATACCTTGGCTTTTATGATTATCCTTGTCTGATCTTATTTATGACCTTGTTACAGAATTATGCATTCTTGAATGTTAGAATTAAGTTTCCCAGGTTTTTCAACTTTATTACAAAGGAAACACACAATATGTAAGTATTTTTATTTAGCTTCTTTCACTAAATATTTTGTGTCTCATCTGTTCTTATCTGTGGGATATGTTGATTGTTTAATCCATTGTGTGAATTTTTCATAATTTAAGTCCTTATTCTAGTTTCATTGATATTCAAGTTATTTGCTATTATTGACTAATATGAAAATTGCTGCTCTAAGTATTCATATTCATGTACTTTCGTGCATATAATTCCACAATTCTTTTGGATGTATTCCTAGGTGTGGACTTATTAGACCAATAGGGTAAAAGTATGTTCAGCATTAGCAGACAATGACAAGAGTTTTTCAAAGAATTATGTCAACTTACATTCCAACCAACAATGTCAGATTTTCTATTATTCTACCTCTTCTTCAACTTTTGGAATTTACTTTTTATTTTGCTTGTAGTGGGTATATTAAAATGATTTGTCTTGGTTTTAATTGGCATTTCCATGATAATATTGAGTATCTTTTTATACAAATTTGGCCATGTAAAATTGGCCTATTTTGTGAAATGTTTAAGTGTTTTGTCCAGACCCTTTTAGATTCTTTATCCTTTCTTTTTGGTATGAGGAATTCTTTATATACTTTGGATACCTTAGATTATAAGGTAGATGTTTAAAAATAAAATATTGCTCTTTGATTTTTTGAGTATCCAAAAATTTCATTTATAGAATTTTGATCTCATTAAAAGTTTCATGGATTAACTTAATAATAAATAAATGGAATAAATCTTAATTTAAAATAAACATATACCAATAAAAATATAAAATTTTTATTTTATGGCTATGATTGCTACTTAACATTTGACTTAAATACAGAATACCACTGCAAAAAAAAAAAAAAAAAAAAAAGAAAGAAAAAAAAGAAAGCCACTGCACCTAGAAAAGTGAACAAATAAGAGCTTGAAATTATCAGGCAGATCTAAGCTTTTTCTAAATTGATGCTAAGAAATGCCAGTTTCCTCCTAAAGATACAAACTTTATACCTTTTTGGAATGTCTTTTGGGATTTTGGAATCAGAGGGTATCCTCAGAATGGCTTTATGGTGTTCTGGATCCCCTGTACATTTCTTCAAAATTGTCTATCTATATTGCTGGGGGGAATTGCTAGGAGAATGTAGCCTTAATTACATTTCCACTATAAGTAGCCAGATAAAAGTATGTTACAGAATTAATGGAATTTGGATTTCCCCAGTCCCAAGCAAAATAGAACTCACTGGAAGAGGGGTTATGGTTTTTCTTACTTTTCAGGGTTTGTTAAGATTACAGGAACACACTCTATCTGTTAAAGTTCTTTTCAGATTTTGATGACTTTATTATCAATGGAGTCTGATATTGGTTGTCCTTCTGAGTTCTGTGTGGAAGTTAAAACTTCTATCTTCAGGGACTGCAAAAACTCAAATAAGTGTTACTACTTCACAATCCACCATCTTTTCAGATCGGTTAGGATAAATTACTCTAACTATGTAAACTTATACAAATGGACTTTGAAGGTTTGCATTATTTTTTAAAGATTTCTCTATTTGAGTAAGAAAAAGACAGAGAGAGAGCTCAGGAGGGAGGGGCAGAGGGAGAGAGAGAATCTCAAGTGGACTCCCTACAGAGCATGGAGCTAGTGGGGTGGGGCGGGGGCTCCATCTCATGACCCTAAGATCATGACCTGAGCCGAAATCAAGAGTCAGAAGTTCAACTGACTGAGCCACCCAGGCACCCCTGGAGGTTTGCATTTTACTTTTCAAAGGCAATTATAGGACTTATTAATGAATTTCTAACATGTTCACACTTCTGTGTTAGTCTTTCTTCTTAATGGAAACAACAATTAATTATTCTTTTAAATTTTGTTTTAGGTAGAACAAATGTATATGTTTATGTTCCAGTTTTAATAAAGGTGTTTACTTAACTCCTATCCACGTTTTTATATAGTTTCTTAGATATCTTTTAGTTCAGTCAGTTATAATTCCCTCAAACTATATAATTGTTTTTTCCCATATACATTATACTAGGTGAGTAGTTTGTAATGCTGCAAATTTTATATATTTTATAAGCTTGGAATAAATATCAGTAGCTTTTTAAAATAGGATCGTTCAATAGAATATTCTGCCAGGATGGCAATGGCCACCACATATAGCTATTGGGCATTTGAAACCTGACTGCTGCATCTAAAGAAATGATTTTTTATTTTATTTAATTAATTTAAATCTAAATAATTACATGTAACCAATGTGTACCACCTTAAACAGTGCAGGTCTAGAAAATTATCTGCCTAAAAGAATTTCTGAAGCATTTCTTATACTTGTAGGAACCATGTTAACAAGCTGTCATTCTTCAAGCATAATGGCAGTTTCTGAAAATCCCAAATTCTATACAACTTTTTGAAACTTTATTTTTTAAAATTTTTTAAATTTTTATATAAACATATAATGTAACCCCACCACCCTCTCCCAACACCCCTCTCCCCCACCCCCCTCAGTTTGATTTATGACATTAAGAGTCTCTTTTGGTTTGTCTCCCTTCTGATCCCATCTTGTTTCATTTATATTGGTATTTCTCAAAATATCCTGGTCTTTTGATTTATTTATATCAGTTATGTTAATATCTTGTTTCCTCATTAAGGGTAAGGGAATATCCTACACATGTCATGAGTTCATATTATCTTAATTTTCTTCTTTATTGCCATTTTTAAAACAATTACTAAAAAGAATTAACCAAAAGATCTGTTGAAAATAAATCTTTGGGCTTTACTCCTATATCATATCATTATTTTTGCACAGTGTTTAACAAGTGGTTACAATTAAACATTTTTTTTAAAGGAAGCTTGCTTTAGAGTTTGAATGGTTATATTTAAATATGTATTTTTCTTTTACGAAGAAAAGACAATTTTCTATAGCATTTTCTATAGCTTTTAGCCCATGACAGTTTGTGGTCTTATTTTTTCATTCTCCCACTTTTTAAAAGTATGATTTCTAAAAATAATTAATGACACTCTATCTTGATAGCTGACAATTTGATCTATAAACAGTGATGTTTCTCTTTCAACATTTAACCTTTTGGTACAAATAACATAAAAAAATGTTTTTTAAAATAACGTTCTCAATGGTTTTCATTTCAAAAATAATAATGTTTTTCTTATAGCCTGTATTTTACTGTAGTCTGCTTTTCAAAAATTGGTAAACACATACATGGTTCTTTTTTTTTTTTTTTAAGGTTTTATTTATTTATTTGACAGAGAGTGAGAGAAATCACAAATAGGCAGAGAGGCTGGAAGAGAGAAGGGGAAGCAGGCTCCCTCCTGAGCAGAAGGCCTGCTGCTGGGCTCAATCCCAGGACCCTGAGATCATGGCCCGAGCCAAAGGCAGAGGCTTAACCCACTAAGCTACTCAGTAGCCCGAACATGGTTCTTTATTTTCATTTATTCTTCTGAATCTTGGCTTGTGTTCTGATCAATATTTTTAGATCTAAATTTTCTGTACTCATTTCTACACTTTACTCAAAGTTAAATTCAGTGTTCTGGCTTGCTTTGGGGGTCTAAATAAATTTTTTTAAGGAAGCAGCCCTAAAAAGAAAGAGAGGAAGAAAGAAAGAAACAAAGAAACAAAGAAAGAAACAAAGAAGCAGCCCTAACTCTAATTTAAAACCTTACCTCAGCATTGCATCATAGTATTCTATGAATCCTTGTGTAGAAAAGATAATAAAAGTTCCCTAGAACTTTAACTACAGTTTTCCAAATCTCATGAACTTGTTGACATAGTTCATCTAGAGAATAACTACTTCTGCTGTTAGTACTAAAGACCAAATAGTTCATAATTATTACATTTTTGGAGTGTTTAAAATATCTTCAGTAATGGTCAGCTAGAATTTTTGTAGGGTTAAAATTATTCTCAAGCATCAATTTTGAGAAAGAACAGAATACAACTAATTACTTAGAAGAACATAGTGCTGAAAACAAGAAGAAAATAAGACTGGGAAGTAAGTACAGAGAGATGAGGGTGTGAATTCCAAAGTATCACAGTATTACAGAGGAGTAAGAACAAGCTATACACATTTTGTGAATGTTGATATTTTCCCAAGGTGGTTGTTTTGTTTTGCATTGTGTATTCATGTCTCCTTTTTCCGACAACTCATCCATATTCAGAAAGTCAATATCTATTTATTAGTAAACTTTGCTATCCCATGTCTAAGATTTAGAGGAAATATTCCTAATGGTCAGTAACTGTTTATCAAACCAATCAAACTACTAAAAACCAATCATCTGCCCTAATTTTGGAAGCACCTTTTAATTTACAGATTTTTCATATTTACTCATTTAGTTAAGATGCTTGGAATAAGAGAAATCATAACCACAGCTATTTCAGAGTAGAATACTTCAAAACTTCAAGGATGTACATCTTAAATCATACAATTGAAAAACCTAGCTATAGATAATTTCACTTCTGTGTGTTCATTCAGGAGCCTGATAAATCTTAGAATGTAGGTTTGCAAGATTCTATGTTTGTTGACAAATGAGCCATGTTTATGCTTAATGCACATCATTCACTGAAACTCCAACATGAATTTTAAACCTGTGATCTGGTTTGCTGTCTAATTTTAATGATAAACCCTTGCGTATCTACTGTTAACAGGAAAAAAGAAAGAAATGATTTCTATTGAACCTAAATTAGTTTTGTGTTTTTAACATTTCTCTTTAATCCTGAGATGGCAGTATGGACTTTTTTGCCCCCTCATTTGCCTCATTTTTTTCTCCTGTTCTCTGTTTGACATACATTCTCAAGACATTAGTGAAATTGATAACAGAAACAAAATTATTGGAAGTCATTATGTGAGACAAAAGACTAACATACCACAACAGTGATCTCACGTGAATACTTTAAAAAATATTCTCATTGACATCATGACCTTTTTTCCCTAATTATCAGAACACAGTGGTAAAATTATTTTAAAATTAAGTACATTTTCAAAAACTGTACTATGATTTTTTAAGGGGTAGAACTTTTTAATAGATCTCAGAGAACTTAAGTAAATAGAACTGCCCATAACTTTAGATCAACATTCTTTTTGTTGTTAAAGGCAACAATCAGTGATAAAGCTGGCAGCTAATAGCATAGCAGTGAAGATTTGACATCGACCTCTGACAGCACATTTGAGCTCCCATTTATTACTGAGACATCAGCTAACAAAGATCGGAAGGGACAGTTTGCCCCTCCCACCCCTACTTTGGTGTGTTACAGCAGAAGAAAATTGATTTAAGTGACAAAGTCTCAATTACCACTGTTCTTTTCAGGCAGCATTTAATGGATTCTAAATCTGTGGAGAGAATCATACTCACATGGTGTCTAATTCTAAATAGCATACTAACCATAAAAATGTGACTCCTCTGTCAGCACAACATAGACCTCCTATGGAAGATTTGAAAAGAACCATGCACAGAGCTGCAAATATTTCATTTTAACTTCCATACCATCCCATGCTGTGATGTTTTCCTTGTTCCTCACGTGCAGGTCAGTCTGCATATTTCCCACAGAATTCCCGCAGAGGACCTTTGACTTCTACACGAAGTTATAAAAACATTTAGTTGAGCTAGGCTATGAAATAAGAAGACACATTCCAAAACTTTACCCTGTAAAATCCGATGAAAATAGTTATAAAGGGAAAGCTGATCACCTGAGTGAGAACTTACCTTTATTCAGTTTATTATCACTTTTTAAATGATGTTTCCACAAATACCTATAGAAAACTAGTCAGTAAAAAAAAAAAAAAAAGAAAAGAAAGAAAACTAGTCAGTAATTTAAAATAAAAATACACATATTTAAACATATTTTCTTTGTCTCCTTTGGTGGCCTGAAGATAGTAACAGGGGAAAAACTTGTGTTTTGGGTGATCTCCAATATCAAGAATAGTACTACATCATTACATGTGCAGTCAGGAGTATTCTTCTTACTTTCCAAAATGTAATTTACAAGTAAGTAGAATTAAGTTTGAACACAGGTCAAAAGGGCAGCAGTTGGTGCTTATCACATGACTATTTCATTGGTTTATAATATTGAAACCAGCACCACCTATAAGTGAAGATATCAATTAATTAATTAAAACAAGGAAAGTCAATGCCACAGTTGCAATCCATGAAAACACAAGGACTTGAAAAAATACCTTACAAGTGGAAGAGACACAGAGTTGTTTAGGAATCTCAGTGACTGGCCTGGAAGTAAGATATTTGGATTACAACTGATTCTGCTAATTTACTGTCATCACTTTAACAAGAACATTATTTGTAAACCATGTGAGTCATTCATTTTATCTATGTTTATGCTGAATGTAAATATTTTAATAAATAATCTTTATATTTGAACATGGTTTTAGACTTACAAAAATTTACAGAGCTCCATTTATCCAACCTTCAGTTTCCCCTGTATTTTGTATCTCACACCAAGATGGTACATGTGTAGACTACCCAATATTCGTACAATATTACTACAACTAAAGTCCATACTTTATTCAGATACAAAGGTTATGTTTAGTGGAGAAGAATTAAATGTCTTATGGAGAGGAGAAAGCTGTAGGATTATAGAGCTGAGCTCTGATTAGTGTACAGTTACTAGTATGTTTGTGCCCTTCACTTTCTGGCCTCAAATTCTCCATCTCTTAATAAAAAGGTTGAATACTATAAACTACAATCTCTTTCCTCTCTCTAAATTATCTGATGATATTATGACATATCTACACAATAGACATTTAGTAATATATTCATTAATAAGAATAATAGATAAAACTTTGCTTGTTTTTCAAAAGAAGGAGTATTAGAAAGGATCTCATTGAAGCTTTTTGCCAACCCACTTATCTTCTTTTTTTTTTTTTTAATATATTATTTATTTGTGACAAAGAGAGACAGCGAAAGAGGCAACACAAACATGGGGGAGCGGGACAGGAAGAAGCAGGTTCCTCGCTGATCAGGAAGCCCATACGGGGCTCCATCCCAGGACTCTGGAATCATGACTTGAGCTGAAGGCTAACACTTAGTGACTGAGCCACCAAGGCACCCAACCCACTTACTTTCAATCAAATTATCTCATTCAACAACTATCTACTGAGTTCTTACTATATGCCAACTACTTCCAAAGTACCATGAATAAAGTTGTCAATAAAATAGGCATAAATTCCTGCCTTCAGGGAGTTTATGTTTCACTAGAATAAATTAGAACTATACCCGATAACTCTAAATAAGTTCATATCTGTTCATATCATATATTTAGATTTGAAAAATATAAATTTTAAAACAAAGACTTTCAAATGAAGATACTGATTATTTTAGGTTATGAATAAAAATTTTGTAACAAAATGTGATGAAGAAAAACTAAAAGCAATATACTCCCTGCACATTTCACATACACAAAAAAGAGGGAGGAAAACCCACAAGAAACAAGGAGTATCTTTTATCTATTTGGCCAGACTAGTTCGATTTAGACCAGTTGTTTAGTTAAAGTTCTTAAGAGGCCTCATTTTCATTATTAGTGTGTCTAAGTTCGGACAATAAATTATACATTTAACCCACCCAAAATGTAGCAAAATATAAGAGGAAATCAAATCTAAAAGTATCTTGTACTTCATGTTAGGGAATTTTGACTACAGGTGAAAAAAATCATGGGCCAGCAGGTAGTGGGAAATATGGGCCTGATGAGATTTAATAGATATAATTTAGTTGTAATAGTAATATTTGTCCCTATTAAAACAATTTGTCATTATTTTAGAAACATACAATGTATGAGAAAAGTATAAGGAAGATAACACACATTGCATGAATCCTATCCTTCAAATAGTATTTTGATATATATCATTCCAATGTTTTTTTGATTTTTATTTCTTTTATTCTATACACCAATGTACAGACACAACCATTTGATTGCTGGCCCAGGCTGGGTAAGGGCTAATATTAGAAATAGCAAGACAAGAAAATGTACTGCAGTAATACTTTTGATTAAAAAAAAATCATGGATTGAAGTAAGCACTAGCAATAAAAATGGAAAAATACAAATTCCAGAGACAATAAGAGACCCAATAGAACTTAATGGGCTGGTTAGTATAAAAGCTGAAGGAAGAAGAGAAATCCGGAAAGATTCCCATGTTTCAGGGTCAAGTATTAGGTCTCATCTGGGAGAAAATGACAGTAAATGCTGCACAAAACAGGAAGCATTCATTGATTCATTTATTCATTCAAACTGAGTCAACTAGTGATGCTTTTGTTTGTGATTTAACACCATATTTCCTTTTACATATTCTCAGAGTACAGATCCTGTGGCCTCTGGGTACCAATGGGCATAAATCATGCATAACAAAGTCATGTTTTATGGCAATTTATTATTTTTAAAAATTACTTAAAAACATGTTCCTTTACCTTGATTTAGAAACTGGGTATAACCTATTTTTAAATAGAAACCTGTGAGTAAAATTAACAAATCATGTTTTAACTTAAGCCAATTAAAAACCACATATCACAGAGTGATTTTCAGTCTTCTCAAGGCCTCCTCATCTAAATCTATTCTTAATTGCTTTAACACATATCCATAACTTGAAAGGCACTTTTGGAATTTTGGCATTACCACATGGGATATTGTAATCTTTTTGTTTTCTAAATAGGATGATTAGGAATAACAATAATGCTAAATTAACTGAATTAATATTAATATTACACAGAGGCAGTTCACCCTGGTACAACAATGCGTGCTGAGGGGAGGAGATGGAACCTTTGTTGCCTAGCTTCCTAAGTTAATTGGCTTTCCTATGTCTGGCCTTTCGAAAGGGACACCTAGTTAAGAGTAAGTTTAATATGGTAGCATGCACTCTGGGTTGAAAGATTTTGTGAATGCTGAGTTTTATGGTAAAGTAGCAGCCTTCTCTGATGTTGAGCACACCTGTCCAGTGTTCTTTCACATATAACTATTTCTTTCAAGAAGTTTGATGAAATGTTTTCCAGCTGAAAAACAAAACTTCTATACCATGATTCTTTGAAAAATATCACCAACTTCCTTCTTGCCTTCCTGCAGCACTGCTTATAGTTTTGAAAGCCTCTGATAGGCATCCTGTAAGGCTTAATTTCTAGATGGTCTGAAAATTCTAGAAGACTTGAGGGTGGAGAACACCTTGTCCTAGACCTAGGACATAGACCAGAACAATCCATACTCCTCCTATTGAATGCTTGTCCAATTTAGTTTTTCTCTAACTTTAATCTTTCTCTTTCCTTATGTTTATTCTGTTTCCTTTGAATTTCTATCCAGTTCTAAAGTTTTCCAAAGTGTGTTTTATAACATACTCCTAATTTCTTAAATTTTCCTAAATTTAAGAGAAATAGTATGTGTAATGCCTTTCAATGTTTTCTTATCAAAAAGGACAAACATGCATGTATAAACTCATTTTTATTTTATCTTTCTTCCTGTGAAAGAAATCTAGTTGCATAAAATGGCTCATGGTCAAATGAGAAATTTTTTTTTCTTTTTACAAATAATTACCTGCTTTTGCCTTTCCCTGGAGCTTAAATATGGGAGACATAAATGAAACTGTTTTTGAAAATTTGTATCTTTATTTTAAGGCATAGAGAGGTGCAATTATTCAGGTGATCAGATTCAGGCATTCAAGACTTTTTTTTTTTTTTTAACAGAGAGGGAGAGAGAGAACTTGTGTGTGAGTGGGGGGAGGGAGAGTGGGGAACTCGATCTCATGACTCCAAGATCATGACTTGAGGTGAAATCAAAAGTCAGACACTAAACTGACCAAGCCACCCAGGCACCCGGTAACATCTTTTAATGCCAGGAAGACCCTAATATTCATACATACATTCATTCGATAGTAAAAAAAATATATATTAATTAACAGAAAAATGCCTGAGGTATATGGCATCAGAGCACTTTAGTGGTAAAATTGTATAGGTAACCTGGTCCTGGTTCCAAAGAGCTTACACTTAAGAAAAAATAAATCCCAAAATAATTATGAACTAAAGTAGACAATAGTGTTATAAATGAGGTTCAAGAAAGTCTGTGAGACTGAGTGGAGCCTAGGTGGCTCAATTGGGGTCTGCCTTTGGCTCAGGTCATGATCTTAGGGTCCTGGAATCCAGCCCAGCAGGGGGCTCCCTGCTGTGCAGGGAGTCTGCTTCTCCCTCTCCCTCTGCCAGCCACCTCCCACCCCAGCTCATTCTGTCTGTCTCTCAAATAAATAAATAAATAAATAAAATCTTAAAAAAAAAAAAAAAAAAAAAAAGCCTGTGAGACTGGAAACTCAGAATTGACTTCTGGGTAGGAAATAATGAAATTTGTCGAAGGAAATAATGTGAGCTAGACATTGAAGAATGTATCGAAGCTCATCAGTAGGCCATTAGAAGGGGGTTCTCATGAGCAAAGGCAAAGCAATTAAAACAGTTGTTCAGCAACAAAACAACTCTTGGCAAGAGAAATGTTCTACATGGAACAGTGGTGAATGTCAGCTAAAAGGATTGACCTTGGTATTAAAAAACCTGGAATTTCAAAACCGCATATCTCTACATCTTTTGCAGTGAGCAATGAGGAAAAATTAGTTACTTCTAAGTTTGAAAGTGAGTGTCCTTTAAAAGAAAATTGCACAATGACTTCAAATCCTGTTTTTAATTTAGAAATAGGTAATTATACATCATGGGGGAGGATACAAGTGAATTAAAGATCTTATCTTTCATATTAGAAAATCAATACATACTATCTTGAGTAGATGAATCAAGATAAGAAGAAAAACCCTAATATTTAGAATTATGGACCTAACTACTAGAAGAACAAAAAAATAGAAACCTAAAGAGGTCTTCTCAGGGAAATGAGACTGGAGGTAGTAAGGTGTAGAGATGGATTGTGTCATTCCATAGGTTCTTACTGAGACGTGAGTAATAAGGGTATGAATAACTCTCAAATACATATCTCTAGCCCAAACATACCTCCACTGAGGTATGGACTCACATATCCAACCATTATAAGAATATAAGCTTCAGGGACGCCTGGGTGGCTCAGTTGGTTAAGCGGCTGCCTTCGGCTCAGGTCATGATCCCAGCGTCCTGGGATCGAGTCCTGCATCGGGCTCCTTGCTTGGCAGGGAGCCTGCTTCTCCCTCTGCCTCTGCCTGCCTCTCTGTCTGCCTGTGCTTGCTCTCTCTCTCTCTCTATAACAAATAAATAAAAATTAAAAAAAAAAAGAATATAAGCTTCAATGTTTATAAATTGCATAGTATATAAATTATATTATATAATATATAAATATATAATATATAAATATAATATATATAATATATAAATATAATATATAATACATATACGTAATGTATATAATATATGATATATAACATAATATATACAATATATATGATATATAATATATAATATAATATAAAAATATGATATATAAATATGATATATAAATATATAGTATATGAATTCTATGAAAGTGAAGACACTGTCTTGTTCTCTAATTCATGTCCAAATCTTGGCCCTCAATAGTGTGTGGCCTATTATAGGCACTGAATAAATAATTGGCCAATAAGTAGTCTCCTCAAACATAATGTGTCTATAAACAAAACCATTGTTTCCTTTACTGCAGGTGGGTTCCATTAATCTCAAACTTTTGGTGCCTCAAATTTCTCACAGTAGCATATAGGAAGTGGCCAACAATGTTTTAATAATAATTTAACAAAAGAAGAACACAAAGTCTTTGGATATCTTTAAACTAAAAAAAGTATTTTATCTTAAAAATTGTTTCCTTTTTTAAAAGTACCCATTTATACAAGGTTAATGCCTGTTTGGCTTTTCATTTTCTTTTGCTTATATTTATTTGTCTACCTATTTATATACACATTGAAACTTACTATCATTATCAATAGAATCTCAGTAGCTATGGTTCTTTGTTTCATGTCTTAATAAGCTGAAGGGAGCATAAAGAAGAAAAGAAGAGAAAAATGTGGTGTATTTAACAATAATGATCTGACAGCCAGAATATTAAAAAAAAGAAAAAGTAAAAGAAACCAATTCTGGTAACAGAATTACTATTTTCCTCTAATGAAGAACAGTTTTTATAGTTTTCCATAGTTAAATGGAATTGACAAAGCCCTTTATTTTAAGGGTGGGTATATAGCAAAAAAAAAAAAAAAAAATCATTTTAAAACGTTTCTTTATCCTAGCACTGGAGAGATACATAATAACCCACCTATAACCTCTGAAATGCGACATGTTATTTGCAAAGATTTGGAAGATGGAGGGAGATCGTGAGGATGGAGGAGGAGAAAATGCAGAAATGTAATAATAAAAGTTGCAGTGGACGTGAGTGATATTATTTTACTCCTGGATTAGGCAAGAATTGAAATTTTGACAAAATGAGAGGTGGCCTCCCTTCCTTGACCTACTCCTCCTTTAGGCTCAACACCACCTCTCTTTCAGGACCTGCACTTCCTTGTGTTTCAGACTCTTTCCACCCCTCTGAGGAGAAGTGTTCATGGGGGAGGTGGCCTCTACTACTTCTGCTTTCTTCCCCTTTCTCTTACCACCTTTCCCACTCTGCTTTAGACTTCTTGATTGTCAGTCCGTCACATCCAATGACTCCTTTTGTTTCTGATCTCTTTCTAATTGCCCAAGGGGCTTAGAATCCAACATTCCTTTCCTTTCACCACCTTCTTTTTGGGGGAATAAATGGAAGGGAATGAAATTGTGGGGGTAAGGTAGAAGACACATCAATAAAGAGGAAGCCCCCAAGCTGGAGGAAAAAAAAAAGAATTTAAGATTTATGCCTTTCAGTTTCAAGAATCATTACATTCTTGTTTGGATTCAAGCAAATTTTTGAAAGTTGAGTTTTCTGCAACTCGAATCATCCTAAATATTCTCACATTTATCCCTGCCTTACTTGAGAGCTATTTATTTTTTAGCTAAATTCTGGAGAGAATAAGAAAAAAAACTAGGATATTAATATTCTATTCCATTATTTTTCAGTAATATGTTTATTTTGGGCCTTCTTAGAGAATTATATAATAAGCAAGTGATTTGCTGTTAATCTATTAGAAATTGAGAAGGATAATTGGAAAATAATTATGATATTTCAATTGATGAGCATCAATATGCTGAGCTTATTTTTCTATATGTATATAAAAATGAATAAAACAGATCTTAAACTAGTCTAATAAGCAGAAATATACTTGATGTAGGCAAGTAATGAGAGAAATGTGCACATTTGGGACTTGAAATATTATAGGAAAGCCATTTGAACTTAATTTTAATGGAAAAAAGAACAGTTATTTGGGTGAAAATAACCCAATAACTAAATGGAAAGGAAGGACAACTTTCAAGGAATGGGAATAGCCAAAGCAAAGTCATGATGGGAATGAATGGAATGGTGTGTACAGCTTTGCAGTTGCTTGTGTTTAAAGCATTTCCTCTCAAGTTTTTCATGATTACTGTTTGATTTCATGCACCCATTTTTTGCTATAGGCATTAAGCTCCTCCATGGCAACAAAGTATATACCAAAAATTAAGAATGAATACACACATATATACATTAAATTCCATTGGTCTAATACTTAAAATAATTTCTTCCCTACTTATGTTTTTGGTTTATAACATATTTAAAGAATGACTGAATAGGTGATCAATAAATCCAGCACCAGGAAAATTAAATTAAGTATATGATGTTTTTTACTTACTCAATTACAAGATAATGATATTCCTGAGGATTGCTTAGAAGACCCTGAAATTATTATAAAATATTAATTATAATTAAGGCAAAGCTTCCCTAAATTTCATTTTTATTGATAACCTTTTTAAAAAAAGTTTTAAAGCAAAGAAATATAATTTATTGAGAATAAAATAAAATTTCAATTCTTTACAGTAATATAGCTTTAGCTTATTAGGAAAATATCAATAATTTTTAGGATTCTACTAACATAGTTTCAGAATAAAGTAGCATGTTCAAGAACAAATTTTCACCTTGCCTTCTACTCACTTCTTTCCTGAAAACTTATAGGAGGAGTCACAAACATGAGGTCTCCAAAACATTCAAAATGTTAGGATTAAATAAAATTGATGATCTGCCAGCCTCTTTTGAGAAAACAAAATGTTGCATTGATAAGCCATAGCATGCCTATTGCACATCTGTGTGGCTGGCGCTTAGCAAAATACTGAAATGGATAACAGCTTAAGAGTTCTCTCATTTGGGGACGCCTGGGTGGCTCAGTTGGTTAAGCGGCTGCCTTTGGCTCAGGTCATGATCCCAGCATCCTGGGATCAAGTCCCACATCGGGCTCCTTGCTTAGCAGTGAGCCTGCTTCTGCCTCTGTCTGCCTGTGCTCATTCCTGCGCTCTCTCTCTGTCTGACAAAATAAATAAATAAAATCTTTAAAGACACTTCCCTTAAAAAAAAAAAAAAAAAAAAAAGAGTTCTCTCATTTGGGGCACCTGGGTGGTTCAGTTGTTAAGGGTCTGCCTTCAGCTCAGGTCATGATCCCAGGATCCTGGGATGGAGCCCCACATCGGGCTCCCTGCTGGGCGAGAAGCCTGCATCTCCTTTTCCAACCCCTCCTGCTTGTGTTCCCTCTTTCGCTGTGTCTCTCTCTGTCAAATAAATAAATAAAATCTTAAAAAATATATTTTCAGATGCCTTATGGGTCCTTATGGCTCGGCTTGGGAAGCATTATCCCTGTTGCCTTGGCATGGCCCCATTGGCCTGTGCTTTGAAGACTCTGTGCTCTTAAAGTGGGCTGCATGTGGAGCTCTCAAGTCAGACATCTTTCCTCACCTATCTAGCAGATCTTATCTCTCCATCAGACCAGTCTCCTCAAACTCTGTGATTGTTGGTATCAGAGGGAACAGTGAAGGTACATTTTTAAATAAATTTTTATTTATTTATTAGAGAGAGAGAGTGAGCTCAGGCAGACAGAGTGGTAGGCAGAGGCAGAGGGAGAGGCAGAGGCAGGCTCCCTGCTGAGCAAGGAGCCCAATGTAGGACTCGATCCCAGGATGCTGGGATCATGACCTGAGCCGAAGGCAGCCGCTTAACCAACTGAGCCACCCAGGCGTCCCAGTGAAGGTACATTTTAATCATGAACAGAATGATGTATGTCAAACTCATAGCTAGCTAAAATACTTTAGACCTCTTAGATAACCCCATCCTTTGGCTCACTTAAAATATAAAATCTTATTGAGAAATAAGTGCCTGGAGGTATGATATTCATGGTGAAGAATTTCAACATAAGGGTAAGTCAGCAAGATAACATAGCGTAGATATTTTTAGGTACATTTTGGTGTCACTTAAATCATATCAGTGAAATGATTTATTCCATTTCCACATAAAGCTAAGCCTTCTCATGAGGTCAAAATTGAGCAGTGGAAGAGAACATGAAAAGTATTAACCAGATAATGCATACATCAAAATAAAGATTAGATTTGAGAGATAAATTTCAGCCCATCTTTTTCTGCGTGGACAACTAACTGGTTAATTTTGTAAATTAATAGTAATATTTTTAACACTGTTCTTATCAACTCTTACTGTAAAACTCAGAGAAAAAAATAATGACACACTCCCCAACAAAATATATACATATGCAAATGAAATCTAAACTTTGTATCAAGTAGAGTTGGGTTGAGGGAAGAAAGGGGATTGGGATTAGTTGCTATTCAGGCTCTACTATCTATAAGACTAAATCCACACCTAACTCTCAAAGAGTGAGATTTAAAAATAAGTCTTTCTTCTAGTCCATCCATTTTACAGTCTTTCTTTTAGGCTGTGTTTTTTTTTTTTTTTTTCCCAAACAAATTTATGTCATCCTTGTTGAAATTAAAACAAGAATTCGACCGCAAAGAAGCTCAAGATCATCTGGTCAACAATTCATAAAATCACCACTTGTATACTTCAAGGCGATTATTAAATCATTCCTCATGCTTCTCCTTTATAATCACATGTTTCAAATAATGTTATTGCTTCTTTGAAATTCCAATTTTCTAATCACTTAACCTACTTCTGTCTTTTGGGCCCTCTACAAATTCTCCAGCTTTCCAAAATTTGACACACTTTTTTAGCTTTAAACTGATCAATGTAAAATGTAGATGAAGTTTTATCCTATATATTCTTTTATCAGAACTGTTCTATTTTTTATAGTACATTTCAGTATTATATATTCAAGCCTCTAAAATAATGCTGCTGAGCTGAATTATGTTCAATTCACATCCCCTGTGATCTCTAGGTACTTTTCTGCCATGATCATGCCTAATTAGTTATTCTCCATCTTGCATGGATCCTGTTTTTCCTTACAGTAGTTCCAGCTTTGTATCTGACATCGGGATTTTCATTATTTCCAACTGCTCTTCCAAATTGTCAAGGTCAATTTGAATTATAATCTTCTCCTCTAAAGTGTTAGCCAACATACACATTTATTCTTCTAGGTCACTGACAAAATATATGAAACTATACTCAATTCAGAACCTATCCAATAGCCTTTACTACTTCCATGTAGTAAGTATGAACAATACAGAGTTAATTGAGTATGTATCTGTGTGGCAGCCAATTAGGTAAAGAATGCCAAGGTTATAACTCTAATCTTACACCAACCCATCAGCTTTCCTATCCTTCATAATCACAGATAATACTTCTGACCCTTGTCACAAGTAACACAAAGACATGCATATTCAACACTTGAAAGATAAAATGAATGTCAAAGAACATTAAATATCATATTGTTATTTAAAGGCTATAACCCATTATAAGTTGATATACCTACCAGTATTGAGATATAAACTGTGATGGCAAAATGTAGACAACCAAGACCAGTAATTCAGGCTAATAACAGTCAACCAATCCTAAGTAAGAGAACTTCAATGAGAAGCATGGGTTGAATAGTTAAAAGGTAGAGATGATGCAATAATTTATTCATTTTATTCCCCTTATGATTCTCACTGTATATAGAGAGTGATCTTTATAAAGCTATGTTAAATATTTGTCTTGAATCTTTTAAGAAGATGATAAAATAATTTTATGAACAAAAGGTTTTTGAAAACAGAAGTAATAAGTACTATAAGAAGCAGCTGTTTTCTCCTTATAATAATTCTGAATAAAATTGTATATGCATAGAGTAAAAATACAAAGTCTAAGTAGAAATTTTTATATAAAGATTATTCATACATATGTTGAGTTGCCATTTCCCTTGACATATAACACTAGCTTGTGGAAGAATAAACTTGTCTTCCAGATCAACACACCTGAGGGATTTTCTACTTATTGAATGGCAGCTAGTCTACTTTTTAGTCTCCTTTGTGAGGTTTTCCTCATCTCCCTGGCCTTTTAAAGTTAGAGGAGTTCAGAGCTCAGCCTGTGGCTCATTTCTATTTTCTGTCAACCTTTACTTGCATAAACTTATCCAATCTCATAGGTTTATATCCTGTCTCCATATTAAACCCTGCATATCAATCTATGCATCTATTCACCTGAGTTAAATGTTTTCCTTTAACTCCTCCTTAACCACAGCTCTTACTATTCATTATATTCCACTCCACCCAGAGTGGCCTCCTTATAATTCTTTGAATACTCAGGCATACAATACCTTAACATTTGCACTGGTTTTTCTCTTCGTCTCTTTTACCCCACATATGAACATAGGTATTTTTTCTCCTTTTTCAGTACTTCACTCAAAAGTCATGTGAAGAGATCTTCCCTGATCACCCAATCAGAATTCCCTACTCCCCTTATTTAATTTTCTCTTTAATAACATTTATATATAAAATAACACATATTTGTTTCTTAATTATTTTGACTACCCCACTAGATCAAAATGCAGGTTGCTTTTCTCAGTTTTGTTTACTACTGGATTTCTAATGCTTAGAATGGTGCTTGGCGTATAATGGCATTTCAATAAATATTGACTACAAAACAGGTATTAGGACAATGTATCAGCAGACAAAGAATACAAAGTAGTTAAAATGTATGCTCTTAAGCCAAATTGCCTCAGACTAGAAGCCCAGCTTCATCATTCTAATTGTGTGACTTCCAGAAAGTCATTAACTCCATTGGGCTGTGGATTCTTTATCTTTAAATGGAATGATAATAGCTACTGCTGGTATTCCTAGGGCTTCTATAACAGATTACAGCAAGCCACTTGGTTTAAAACAACAGAAATGTATTCTGGAGGCAGGGCCGAGCTCCCTCTCCAGGATCTGGGAGATAGTTTATCTCATGCCTCACCCATCCTTAGTGTTCTTTGGTATCTAATTGCATCACTCTACTCTTTGCCCCCTTCCCCACTCACTGCCAGGTGGGCTTCTCAGCTGTGTCTCTCTCTTTCTCCAATCTCTTTTTCTTTATGAGGATATCCGCCATGGATTTAGGGCAAACTCACTTAATACAGTCTGACCTCACCTTATCTCTACTCTATCTGCAAGGACCCTATTTCTAAATGAAATCCCATTCAGTCACTGTAATAAAAATGATAATGATGAAAAATTAAAATAGGTATCTCATACTACATGCTCTATGCTATGCTGTATTCCGAAATCTGCATGTGTTAAGTACTTTGAATCTCATAACAAGTCAGTTGGTTAAGAGTATTATTTTCTGGGACGCCTGGGTGGCTCAGTTGGTTAAGCGGCTGCCTTCGGCTCAGGTCATGATCCCAGCATCCTGGGATCGAGTCCCGCATCGGGCTCCTTGCTCGGCAGGGAGCCTGCTTCTCCCTCTGCCTCTGCCTGCCACTCTGTCTGCCTGTGCTCGCTTGCTCTCTCTAACTAATAAATAAATAAAATCTTAAAAAAAAAAAAAGAGTATTATTTTCTCTTGATTACTGACTGAAAATGAAGACACAGAGTTAAATAAATTGCCTGAAGTCACACAGTTAATAAGTGGTAAAGCCAGGGTTAGAGCCAAGGATGTCTGGCCCTAGAGCTTCAGTTTAGGTCTTAAACTGCCTCTTGCTAATATAATCCCCCTTATGTTCTACATTTCTTTTAAACTGTGAATTCCATCCGTGCCGAGCACCTGCTCTTCTCACAGTGGGCACTCAGGGTCTGGCATAACTTTGTGGAGTCAAATAGGTACTTTTTTTTTTTTAATATTATTTTTTTTTTAAAGATTTTATTTATTTATTAGTTAGAGAGAGCGAGCACAGGCAGACAGAGAGGCAGGCAGAGGCAGGGAGAAGCAGGCTCCCTGCCGAGCAAGGAGCCCAATGTGGGACTCGATCCCAGGATGCTGGGATCATGACCTGAGCCGAAGGCAGCCGCTTAACCAACTGAGCCACCCAGGCATCCCAAATAGGTACTTTTTAAAAAATATATTTTATTTATTTATTTGACAGAGATCATATAGGCAGAGAGGTGGGCAGAGAGAGAGGGGGAAGGAGGCTCCCTGCTGAGCAGAGAGCCCGATGTGGGGCTCAATCCGAGGACCCCGGGATCATGACCTGAGAGGAAGGCAGAGGTTTAATTCACTGAGCCACCCAGGTGCCCCAAGTTACTCTAATTCATTTAATAAATGACTGGCTATGCTATTAATAGGGTGGGAGTTGATATGCTATGTTTATAAAAAAAATATTGAGCAGAAACTTCGATCCTGATTTTTCTTTAAATTAGAAAAGCAGAAGCCTGAAAACAGTGGTCCTTGTCTAAATATTATGTGGATGTATTACCAATTGATTAGCTCTGAAACCATTTAAGTCGTCTTATAATCAATAATCCATTTAGTAACTGGTGTGAAAACATTTCTCGAATAATGATTTCAGAAGAATTACTATCACAAATGCAATATGCCTGTTTGATCAACTCTCCTCTCATAAGAGATTTCAGATTCCTTCACTTAGCATTTCTTTACGGTAGAAATAATATGATTCAATCATTAGGTGGTATCACATATTTAAAGTGCTCAAATATTTTTAGGTGATCCTCAAAAGACAAATGCATAATATGTACTTGCTATGTAGACTGTAAGCAAAATGATCATTCATTATACCATTGTGTACTTTCTCTTATTTTACATCTAACAGAATAAATATGTGTAAAGTATCCTCAGTTTGAAGAACTCTCAAACGACTAGAATGTTACCTCTAGATAAGAAGTAAATTGCTTATTAAAAATATTAAGTTGATAATCTATAATATCAGCATTGTGAGTTATATTTAAATATTACATATATAAGTATATATATATATATATATATATATATATACACATACATATATGCCCTGCAGCCACAAAATAACACAAGAATACTCAAGATTTAATAGGAGCTGACACATAAATATAGGAAGGGGAAAATGAATATGTTATAATATGAAGAGAACATGATTACATTATAGAAAAAACAGACACATGGGACCGAATAAAGAGGTGAGACACAAACCCTTACATATATGGAAACGAACATATGATAGAGGTAGAAAGAATTCAGTGGAGAAAGGATGGTTTCTTCAACTCTGCTAGCAAAATTTGGTCATATAAAAAATAGATCCATTGCCATGCATTAAAATGGATTATATATACATGAAATAATTAAATGTTGGAAAAAAACCCTTTGAAATGTTCAGAGAGGATGTATGAATCTGTTTTGAAAACATAAGCACAGTAGCAGATTTCTGAAACAGGATATAAAACACAAATCCTTAAAAATAATTTTGATTTATTGAACTATGTTAATATAAAAAACTTCCATACCACAGGGACACCTGGGTGGCTCATTCAGTTAAGGTTCTGCTTATTGATTTTGGCTCAGGTCATGATCTCAGCATCATGAGATCAAGCACCATGTCAGGCTTTGCACAGGACTTGGAAGCTGCTTAAGATTCTCTCTCCCTCTGCCCACACCCCCCAACCCCTGTTCATGCACACATACTCTCTCTCTCAAAAAAACAAAATAAGATAAAAAACAACTTCCACACTACAGAAGGAATAATGAACAAAGTTAAACATGCCAAAGAGTGCATAAAGGAGTTTACAACACATGCAAAAGGCAAAAGATAGCACCTAGATACATGTTTAAGTCTTTAATTCATTTCTTATTTTAAAGCTTACATATATTAAGTTAGGCAGTTTTGTAGGCTCTTGGGATATATTGGTGGACAAAGGAAAAAGAGATCTCAACTTTTGAGAAGTTTACATTTTAGCTAAGAGATACCAGAGATACTAAATAAGTAATAAATGTTATGTGGGTGAATTGAAAAGCAAACTGGTAGTGAGAATTGAGAGTATGGACAGGGATATTAATTGCAATTGGAATTTTCGGTCTAATGCTTAGGATAGGCCATTTGGAGAGCTTTACATTTAAGTGAAAACCTACCAATGTGTAGAGTTAGCTTTTTATGTATCCATTCTTTCAGCAGAAGATTTCAAAAGCTCTAATGTTGGAACTTGTCAGTGTATTCAAGGAAAAGAAAGAAGCTAGTGTGGCTTGGAGTGAAATGAGGAAAGAGGTGAGTAGCAGTTGAGGATGTAAGAGAAGTAAGATCCAAGTCATGTAGACTCTCATAGGCCATTGTTAGGATGAGGGCTTTTACTCTGAGTGAATTCCTTCATAGGAATTTTCTCAGTGTGGTGATAAGATATGAGTTGTGTTTTTAAAAAAACACAGTTGGGGCACCTGGGTGGCTCAGTCAGTTAAACATCTTCCTTTGGCTCAGGTCATGATCCAAGGGTCCTGGGATGGAGCCCTGCATCATGCTCCTTGCTCAGCAGGGAGTCTACTTCTCCCTCTGCCTCTGCTTGTGCTCTCTAGCTCTCTGACAAATAAATACACAGAATCTTTAAAAACAAATGAATGATGTATAGAATTGTTGAATCACTATATTGTATAACTGAAATCAATATAATATGTAGGATAATGCCATTGGAATTGAAATTTAAAAAAAATTAAAAGAGCACAATTTTAAATCAAAAAAGAAATTACAAAACAATTGTGATGTAAGTAAAGGATATAAATAGGCAACTCACAAAATAGAAAATCAGGTTAATACAAACAGGAAATACGTTCAAATTCACTGGTAATCAGAATCTACAAATTAAAAATGAATAAAGTATTATTCCATAGTCATATAATTGTCAAAAATTCTGATGCCCAATACCACCATTTGTTAGGAATAAGGGCCTCTCTTGTACACAGATTGTGGGAGTATATAAACTGGTCCAAATAACTTGGGAAAACAAATAAAAAAGATGAAGATATATACTGATGAACAATTATCTTACATATTCTGGTTATATAAGCTAGATGCTATCTAGGTACTGTAATTCTTTGGAATTTTTGCCCACATAATAGACAAAAAGGTAGTATTGCTTAATTTGTACATCCTTAATCATCAGTGAAGCTGAGCAATTTTCACAAACTGATCTCCTATTATCTTTACTTAAAAAAAATCATACTATACTCTTTCTAAGAATATTATAGGTGCTTATTATATGTTGAGATGAATAATATATTTGTAGGATATGAGACCTGTATCTCAACATATTAAAAAAATATTGCCAATGTGAAGGAGTCCTTTCCCTGCTTTCTTTTGTGAGTATTGTAGTTTGAGGTTTCACTTTTAAGTTTTTAATCCACTTTGGGTTGGTTTTTATATATGATGTAAGGTAAAGGTCTAATTTCATTCTTTTGCATATTGTTATCCAGTTTCCCAAGAAGATTTATTGCATAGATTTCTTTTCCACAGTGTGTATTCTTGGCATTCTTGTTGAAAGTTATTTAACTGTGTATGCAAAGTTTAGTTCTGAACTCTTTATTTGTTCCATTGTCTATTTGTCTATTTTCATGCTATACTGTTTTGGTTACTATATCTTGGTAACAGAGTTTGAAACGAAAAGTGTGATGCCTCCAAGCCTGTCCTTTCTCAAGACTGCTTTGTGATGCTGTAAAATTTTAATTTTTTTCCTATTTCTATGAAAAATACCATTAAAATTTCGGTAAGGATTGCATTGAGTCCCTTACAGTAATTGAATTGCATATTACTTTGGATAATAAGGACATTTTAACATATTAACGCTTCCAATCCATGAACGTGAGATATCCGTTCATTTATTTGTCTTGAATTTCTTTCAACAAGATTTTATAGGTTTTATGTACAAAAATTTTACCCTGTTGGTTAAATTTATTCCTAGTGTTTTTTTTATGCTGTCATAAATAAGATTGTTTTCTTGATTTCATTTTTGGATGATTGCTATTAATATAAAGAAATGCAAATGATTTTTATTTTTATTTTATTTTTACTTTTTAAAGTAAGCTCTACACCCAATGTGCGGCTTGAACTCATGACCCCAAAATCAAGAGTCACATGCACTACCAACTGAGCCAGCCAGCTGCCCCTTGATTTTTAATTTTGATTTTATCTCCTGAAACTTAATTGGATTTATTTGTTAGTTGTAACACTTTTTAATGTAGTCTTTAGGGTTTTCTACATATGGGATCACATCATCTGTAAACAGAGACAACTTTGCTTTTTTCCCTTTGATTTGTATTTCTTCTACTTCTCTCTTTTTTGTGAATGCTCTTGCCAGAACTTCCAATATGATGTCGAATAGAAGTGATGAAAGTGGCATCCCTAAATTGTACCAGATCTTAGAGAAAAAGCTTTCAGTTCCTCCCCATTGATTATGTCAGCTGTGAGCTTTTCAGAAATAGTCTTTATTGTGTTAAGGACATTTCCTTTAAACATATTATATTGAGAGCGTTTATCATAAATGGATGTTGAGTTTTGTCAGTTGCCTGCATCTATTGAGATGATCATGTGGTTTTTATCTTTTATACTGGTAATGCAATGCTTCACATTGATTGATTTGTGTATGTTAAACTCACCTTGCATCCCAGAGGTAAATCCCATTCAGTCATGGTATGTAATCGCTTTAATGTTTTGTTGAATTTGGTTTGCTACTAAATCATTGAGAATTTTTGCATTTCTGTTTATTTGGCCTCAGTTTTCTTTTACTACATTTATCTGACTTCGGTGTTAGAGCGTTGCTGGTCTTATAAAATGAGTCTGAAGTTACTTCAGTTACTTCCTCTACTTCTATTTTTTGGAAGAGTTAAAAAGGGATTGATATTAATTCTTTTAATGTTTCTTAGAATTCAACCAAGAAGGCATCCACTCCTAGGCTTTTCTTTGTTGGGACGTTTGGATTACTACTTAAATCTGTATTCGTTATTAGTTTGTTTAGGTTTTTTATTTCTTCTTGATTCAGTCTGGCTTGGCTGTTTATTTCTAGGAATTTATCCATTTCTTCTATGTTTATCTGATTAGTTTGTATATTCTTGTTCATAATTGTTCCTTAGGATCCTTTTCATTTCTGAGGTATGTGCTGTAATGTCTTCTTTTCCATTTCTGATTTTATTTATTTGAGTCTTCTCTCTTTCTTCTTAGTCTAGTAAGGGTTTGTTGATTTTGTTTATTTCCACAAAAAACCCCACAATGCTTGGCTTTGTTGATTTTTTCTACTGTGTTCTATTCTCTATTTCTGCTCTGATCTTTACCATTTCCTTCCTCTTATTTAATTTGGCTTTAGTTTTTTTCTTCTTGTTTGAATTCCTTGAAGAGAAAAGCTAGATTATTTATTGGACATCTTATGTTTTAAGGTAAGCATTTACTGTTATAAACTTCCCTATTATTACTACTTTTACTGCATTTTGTAAGTTTTGGTAAGTTGTGTTTCATTTTCATTTATATTGAGATATTTTTACAATTCTCTTTTCATTTCTTTATTGATCTAGTGGTTATTCAAGAGTATGCTAATTTGTTTCTACATATTTGTGAATTTTCCCATTTTTTTACTGTTATTGATTTCTAGTTTCATTCCACTGTAGTCAGAAAAAATACCTTGTATGACTTTGATCTTAAATTTGTAGAGACTTATTCTATGACCTAACATGATTTATACTGGAGTATGTTTTGTGTGCACTTGAGAGTAATGTGCATTCTTTCGCTGTTAGGTGAACATCTAACAGGATTTTTTGTTCAGTGCTATTTTAAATATATTTTTCTTACATTTTAATAAACATGTTATAACAAATGTTCTTTTATGCTGTTTATAAGAATTTAATATTAATTAATCCCTTTCCTATGATTCTAGGACACTTTTAACTATTTCTCATTATGAAAATACTATGACCAAACATAAAAAGGATTAAAAATATTAAAGTATGTA
>ML110018.1:12953-29347 GCA_003697995.1 Taxidea taxus jeffersonii | reverse complement strand
TTTTTTTTTTCTTACTTCCTTTCTCCTCCATTTAAAAACCCTACTTAATTATTGTAACATTTTTGCAACACACAAATTGTATTGACCCTCTCCTTTTGTTGCTTCAACAACAAAAGTTGAAGATCTAGCCCTGGGTGAATATAATTCTCCCCTTTGTTTTACTTTTTATATCTGTATCAAGGACAGTCAAACACAACTGAAAAAATGTCACAGAGCAAGAAGGCATACACTGTAACCCTATAAAGTCTCATCAGCCTCAGTTCACCCCCACCCCCCCCGCAAACTTACCATGATTTCCTGCATAATTCACAGACCACAGACTTACCATCAATCATACCATTTTGAACCATTTCCATTTTCCTTAAACATCTGAAATTCCCTGCATCTTCTCTCATCTGCTTTATACTTCTCAATGAAAACAGAAGCCATTAGATCTGCCAACATCAAATTTATCTCTATCTGCACCTATCCTGCTCTTTCTTGCTAAAATAAAGGAACTGTCTTCCCCTACTGAGGACCAATCTCTCCTTTGGATCTAATCCTTTAACCACTTATTCAAAAATAGATCCTTTTTTTAACTTTTAAACTGACTTAGGCCTTTTTTTAATTTTTTCTTTAGAAAAATCTCATCCCTTTTTCTTCTATCTACTACCTGGTGTTTTACCACTCAGTCAATTTGTCTCTATTTCTGTACTGTTCACTATGTCTTTATTCCCTCAAGTCTAATAACTCTAAGGTTATCACCAGGAACCTCTACATTGCTAAATACAATGGATATTCCTTAACGCATATAGTGAAACCTGGTTTTCATCTGTTCAGTAACTTTCAGTGACTTTTTCCGACAAAAGAATCTCTATTTACTATAAAGAATTTTTGCTAGGAGATTTGGTTGGAGTTGACATTATCTTTGAAATTGTGATTGAGTAGGCCTACTAAATCAGAATGCTTTATTCGTATAGCTTGATGAGAGGGCAAAGGGCAAACACATGATTCAAGCAAAGTCAAACACAGAAACTATCACTGCCCGACTCATCTGTGAGGTTACTTTCCACATCACTCCTTAGGAAAATCGTAAGAACAATACCAAAGGTGGTTAAAACTTTTGTTCCTGAACTTGGGTGTTGAATAGCCTGTCTCTTCCACTTAATAGATAGGATTAAATATGGAAACTATATATTTATACATTGACACAGTAAGGGTCTTACTGAGAGAAGAGAAGGAACACAATCCTGGTTACTTCAGAAAACATGTTGCTTGTGGTGAAAGGGTGCTCATTCACATAGGTTGTCGTATCTTATATAGACCAATCCTTGCTCTGAAAGTAGAAGTGAGTCTGATCTTGATCTTCCACTTTCATTTTTTGGTAACACTGTTTTATGAACTTTACATTAGCCATGAATTTATTAGTTCATCTGTTTCTTTGTTTATCGCAGATTATAAAGTTCTTCATTGATTCCAGTAATATGGTTAACTTTTGTCCTTTATTCCTGTTCTCACTGAAACTCTTTTACTTTCTGTATGTCTTTATATCTATTCAAATAAGAGAAGACCTCAGGCTCTGTTAACTCTCTACCAACTCAATCTATATTTCTTTGTTACATGTGTTATTTTTCATTTGTATTAATATTATAACTATTATTATTATCTGTAATTGATCCCCAAATATGAGGGAAGCATGGTGTTAAGCACTTTGTATACATTTTATATTTTTATCCTGTCATCTCTTCAAGATTACAATTGTTTTATCCATTCTACTAATGAAAACAACTGAACTTCAGCAAGGTTGTATGAATGATAATGATCATAGAGCTGGTTAGTGGTGAAGAGGAACTTAAACTCAGATTCTGCTCCAAAGTTTATGTAATTCATCACTATGCAATGCTAATTCCTTTTTAATCATTTTGTTTATTTATTCATTTATTTAAAAGATTTTATTTATTCATTTGACAGACAGAGATCACAGGTAGACAGAGAGGCAGGCAGAGAGAGAGGAGGAAGCGAGCTCCCCGCAGAGTAGAGAGCCCGATGCAGGACTCGATCCCAGGACCCTGGGATCATCACCTGAGCCGAAGGCACAGGCTTTAACCCACTGAGCCACCCAGGCGCCCCTTCTAATCATTTTAATACATATGCCCTAACGTGTAGATATCACATTGTCTTTTCAGAAGCTGTATTTTTTAGGCAAATCACTCTTACCCTTATTCATGGATACTAGCAAATCAATATATTTAAATTCATACTATGGAAGTATCTACTTTTTGCTGAAAAATTAAAAATTAGTATTGTTTTAATTTATTTAGTATTTCATTTTTTTATTATATTTATTTATTTGCTACTCATTTTCAGTAACAAAGAGAAAATGCCATTTTCTTAGTTTTAAATCATTGCAATAAATACTTGTATATCAATGTTTTTCTTCTCACAGCTAAATTTTAAAATATCACTAATTAATGTTTATTTCTAGGCATTTGTTTCATTTTTATTGGAGTATGTTTTCAATATAGTACATTTTATTACCAGAAAAACAACTGGAACCTAGTCACATTTCCAGGGACAGATAGATCCATGTTGTATTGGTTGAGAATGAATGGGATATTTGATTACAAAGTGAGAAGTGACCTTTTGGAAAGAGCAATTAAAGTTAACTTGATATGGTTAATAAGCCAAACAAAGGAGGACAAATTAAGTAAGTGTAAATTACTCCTTTCCTAGTGATCAAATACAGACATTATTAGGAGTGATATTTATTAATTCTTAGAACTGAAATTATATATATATGTGAGAATTAGTCAAAATCTCTTATATAAATGTTATATGCTCCTTTTATTTATATGGGAAGTTTGGTTATTTTTTCACATAAATAAAAATTCAAAAATAATTACTTTTTCACACAATGCACTTATATTAGAATGGACTAGAGAGATTCTGTGTACAGAAACTGAAATTCAAATATTAGCTTGCATTCTGCTTATTAATTGGATCTGAGAATAATAAAGACTTAGTTGATAAAGAATTTGTAATACATATCAAAAACGATGTCTCTTTATTAGGTATCTGTCCTTTTTGGTGTGTAGATAATTTGATAAGCCTGTTTGTTTATTTGCTTATTTTAGATTGACAGATATAAAGGATTTCAAGTAGGCAAATCTCTGACTGAAAATAGAAGAAAAAGCAGCATCTTGAGGAAAGGAATCTTTCCCCTCCAGTTATGCAGATGCCAATTATAATAGCCCCATTAAGCTTTAGAAGGCCCCCCCCAAAAGAATCTGGTGACAATCATGTTAGGCAATCATTAAAAGAAGTTCAACATGTGGGTGGAGTTGAGAACAGTAAGTCATATCATCCTTCTTGTTTTATAACTTAATCTTTTGGCACTTGAATTTGCGGAGAGAAGATTTAATTGCTTTCTTGTGTTATGCAAAAATGCAGCCATGATTACATAATATCTTAGTAAAACAAAATACTGAAAGCATTTTTTACAAATGTATGGTCAGTGCTAATTTTGGTAAGCTGCTTTTTAAAAGTCACAGACCACAAGGCAAATTTTAAGCCAAAGAGAATCAAGTTAGATATTACACTCAAAAACTGAGACAGAATATGAAGTTCCTATGTGCATTTGGCTAATACACTTGTTAATTTGTATGTATTGAGTTTAATAATGCGACTTAGTGAAATCTGGATAAAATTTATTTTGAAGTAGATAGAATCAATTATCCCTAAACTTTTGCTGCTTGGAAGATGTTTAATGATGTGATACTGGATGTTCCAAGTGACTTCCCAACGGAAGGTCATCTTTCTTGGAAATGCAATGAGTTTTTTTTTTTTTTCCAACAAAGGGAGCAGACAATGGACCATGTCCATCACTGCTACATGGAGATGATGCCAATTTCAATACAAAGCGAAGATTTCTGAGAAGTTCTCCATTAGAGAAGACATGCTTTTGCAAAAACAAAACACAAAACAAGATCTTCCACAGAGCATAAACGAAGGAAGAGGACTTTATTAAGATGGTAAGAGTTTCACTTAAACTTAACTTAAACTTAACTCAAATTTAACTTAAACTTAAGCTCACTATGAATAGATTAGTAGCAGCTCTGAGACAAAATACACACTAACAATGAGATAAAACATAGGGAGCAAGAAACTTTGTTAAAGATTGATAGCAGAGCAGGACAAAACTTGGGTAGTAAAGGGAACTAAACCAACTAGACCACAAAGATGACAACTCAACAACTAAGTTGTTGGAAATGGATGGTATTTATGGTTCTTGCTACAACAAAATATAATATATACTTCTCACTGTCAAATTCTGGCTTATTCCTTTTCCAGATATCATATTTTACCTTAAATATCCCAAGTTATTCATCCCAACTATTACTGCCTATAGATCATTGGACAAGTGGAACAAAGATTCAAAAGTAAAAAGGAATCAACCAGGTGCTGGTGATGATGTGACAGAATGGGCACTCACCCTGCCAGAGTTAATTTGAGAATATGTTTTAAAAAATTAGGTTTTTATATCCTAGGATAGAAGAATTTCTCTTCTGGACTTGATCCTAAGAAATAATGAGACTTAGACTAAATATTTATATATTGTGATATTAATTGCAGTGGTCAATTATGAAAATATACGTGTGATGGTTAATTTTACATCCACTTGACTAGACCAAGGGATGTTCAGAGATTTAGTTAAACATATTTAGAGTGTGTTCATTTCTGTGCTTCTGGATGAGATTAATGTTTAAATCAGTGGGCTTGAGTAAAAATGGTTGTTTTCTCCATTGTGGACAGGCCTCATCTCGTCGGCAGAAAATCTGACCAGAACCAGAAGCCTACATAGGGGAGAATTTACTCTCTCTGACTGTCTTTGAGCTGGGACATCAATTTTCTAGTGCCTTTGAATTTAGACCCCAACTCAGATTAAAACATACACCGTTGGCTCGGTTGCTTCTCAGGTCTTCAGACAGAGACAGAACTATAACATCAGTGCTCTTGGGTCCCCAGTTTGCTTTATGCAGGTCTTGGAACTTCTCAGCCTCCATAATTACATGAACCAATTCCTCATCATATATATTGAGGAAGACCAAGCAGCCATATGGAAGGGCCCATGTGGCAGACAACTGGGGTCTCCAATATGAGCATCTCTCTTAACTGAAGCCAGAATCAGTTTCCTAGCCATGAGAATGAGCCATCTTAGTTGGCCCTCCAGTTTCAGCTGAGCATCCATCGCCAACTGAGGTTATATCAGGCAGGGAGAAACTAAGTTACAAAACAAAGATGATGAGCATATTAGTGATGGTTATTTTATTTATTATTGCTTATTTATTATTTATTTATGTATTTATTTATTTAGAGAGTGTGAGCAGGGTGGATTGGGAGAGAGAGAGAGAAAATGTCAAGCAAACTTCACACCCAGCACAAAGCCCAACATGGGACTCAGTCTCACAACCCTGAGATCATGGCCTGAGCCAAAATCAAGAGTCAGATGCTTAAACAACTGAGCCACCCAGGCACCCCTAGTGATGGTTATTTCAACATAAGTGTGCAGTCTCTAAGAGATATCCCGAGGTGCTTTAGTGAACCTCCAGGGTTTCCACCGGTCAATATAAATTTTAGAGAGAAACACAATATTTGATGCCTATAGGATAATATATGATTCATTCGTTTCATGTAACTCAGTTTCAACATCTTAAGATCGACTCTATTTTTTTCAGTGATGATGTGCCTTTACAAAACTGGGTTTTTGGCAGTTCTAGGGAGAAAGATAAGTACTGTGTGAAAATCAATGTGGAAAAAAAATAAGACTTTTATTATCCAATATAATTCCAAGGTTTGAAGAACAGGCAGTGCTCAAAGGTGCAGACATCCCATCTGTGATTGTGGTTATTTAGGAATACAGTGTTCTTTTCCGTATTTTATGTGCATTATTTTTCAAAGGACATTAAGATATAAATTCCTTTTAAGGACAATAATGATATATAGTAAGGATATAAATGCTTATTAAGGATAATATTATTAGGTTATTAATGCTTTATAAAGTGTTTGCTCTTAACTTTTTAATAAATAGAACTACTTTTTTTCCTAGAGAGGCTATGAAGAACAAATACTCAGACACCAGGAGGCCTATGAACTGAGAAAATTTGGGAAACTCTGCTATAAATCCTTACAGAATACTATTTGATCCATAAAATAAATGTTTAATTTCTTATGAAAATGTTACTGATAAAACTTTTGAGTGAAAATAGTTTGTAAAATAATATATATATAGATATATATCTATATATATATAACATATAGCATATAGTATGATCTGAATTTTATTTTATATATGTGTGTGTGTGTTTACTGTTTGTTTTAAATAAAAATTGAAAATAGATATGTATGAATATTGATAGCGTTTATTTCTGGTCAATGGATTATGAACTGTTGAGAGTTAAAGTTTTAGGTCCTGATATCAGACTCTTTCTGTGGATTCTATTAATACTACTTGTGAGACCCTAAGACCTTGGGTACATTACTGTTCTGTTTCAGTTTCTTCATCTGTAAAATGGATGTAATTATAGGATCAAAATCATGAAGTTCTTGTGAAAATAAATTAATTTTTAGCAATAGGTAGCATGGAATTCAATAAATGTTAACAATAACTATTATGATGATATTTCTAATTATTTATGCTTCACAAAATGAACTACTTTCTAATGCTAAACATTATTAGAGTTGTTATTAAAGCAGAGGCATTTATGTTACTCTTCCCTGGGTTACATATAAATACTTTCTCCAGTCTGTTTACTTTCTCCTTCTCCTTCCCATTATCCAGCATTGCGGTTGTGATCTTGCTCACAGAATCTGACAGAAATAATAGTGGGAATATCACAGCATGGACTCGACTGAAATGCATATTCTAAAAGCAATGCTGAACCAAAACCGTTTTAGTGAGGGATTTTCTAGGATAACAAATCAAGAAAGAAATTGAATAGGGATTCAAGACTGAGCCTGGAACATAAGTAGAAACATTTAGTCCAAAGTACTCTTTCTAACTGTACACAGGAAAATTTACCAGGAAAGTTTCAAAAGTAAGACAAGCTGTGGTGTCACGAACAAGTCACAGCAAGGGGCATAGGACTGAGTGGCTAGAGAGCAGGCACAGGTGTCTGGTTCACATTGATTTCATTTGTGTTTAAGTGTGTGTACATGCGTATGTGCACATATGTGTGGATTTGTGTATGTTTACAGATGCTTGTGTATATAATGAAGAAAATGTCCAATTTAAGTAAGTTGAGCAAGTCTTCCTTTCTTTACTGTCATTATGTTGTGGGGGTCCTGTACCTGTGAATAAGATTAGGTATAAGTAGAGTGAGATTATAAGGTTAGTGAATTTGAGAAAATGTATTTTAATATTGCCCCCAAATAAATAAATGCCTTTCTGCCTTATTACACGGCCTAAGAGTAATAACTTTCAAAGTCTCGCATGTGAGATTTCTTCAGACTCTACATGTTGAATATATCTTTTTAAAAAATTCATGATATATTAATATATTTGAAAAAATAAACTATTGGTCTTACTCTAACACAAAGTGATACTGCAATTTTACCTATTATAGGTAAAATACTATATCTATCTATCTCTCTATATACATATATATATACACACACATACACTTATAGGTATAAGTTCATATACCTATCATTATTATGATGATATCAATTTTAAAACATTTATTTAAGTAAAAATATGACTTGATTTAAAACTATATGTAGTGCTTAAGTGTGACATAAATCATGAAGCTGATACATGACTAACCCAAATTTGGGAAACATTGCAAAAAGAGACTGGACTTGACAAATTAGAGAAATGGGGACAGCAAAGTGACAAAAAACACGGCTCTGCATATTTTGATAGAAGGATAAAATAGCTTTGTTCTTTTCTTTTGTTTCTTTTGTCCCTGTAACTTTGCTTCCCTAATTTACTGGAAATACCATTGTTCCTTGCCTTTGACTCATGGTATTGTGAATGTGTCACAGTAAAAGCCAGTTCTTTTTTTTTTTTTTTTTTTTAAGATTTTATTTATTTATTTGACAGAGAGAGAGATCACAAGTAGGCAGAGAGACAGGCAGAGAGAGAGGGGGAAGCAGGCTCCCCACTGAGCAGAGAGCCCAATGTGGGGCTCGATCCCAGGACCCTGAGATCATGACCTGAGCCGAAGGCAGAGGCTTAACCCACTGAGCCACCCAGGCGCCCCAAAAGCCAATTCTTGATTGGTGATCTTTTCCAGATGACTGGCAAGGGCACCAGGGGGTTCCACCACAGCTTGCATCAGTCACCCAAGAGAAGAACACACATTTCTGCCGTTCATCTGAAGAACATTCCACAAGCTGATAAATATGCTCCCATTCCGTGAAGGATACATTTTTCAACCCGAACTTTTAATCGTCCTAGGAAGGGAGCACTCAATACATATAATTTCTATCATTGTAGAGCTAGAGTCATGTAGGGAAAATTAGAGTCCTTCCCAAACCAAGAGTTAATTTCAGTAAACACCTGTTCTATTATTCTTCGCAATGTTAATAGTATAATTTTTTTTTGAAACAGGAAGTTATTTCATGCATAACTAAAAGTTCTGAGTTTTATATAAGTAAAAGTAATAATGAAAATGTAGAGATAGCTTTTCGCTAAGTTAATTGTAATTAATACAAATACTTGTGGACATGTCTGAAAATCAGAAGAGTTCACCTTTCTAGAATAGGATCATGACATTCCAGTGTCAGAATATTAGACATTTCTAATAGGTCTACTGTTTATTGCAAACTCAAATGTTATTACTTATCAATAGGATTAGAATCTGTTTAATAAGCACCCATGAAACTTTCAAGGCAATTGTAGAACTATGTATATCTCATAAGTTCTTAAGAGTAAATATGAAACATTCAAGATAATAGGAAACTATACCATAAGCTCCATGTCAGTGTTGGCTAAAATAAAATAGTGCATGCCATACTTCTTTAGATGTTTCTTAATAATATGTTAGTATCTACATGGGGAAAGGTCCCAGTAGATTTTTTTCCACAGGTAGATGCTCTTCCCTAAGTGTTTTACATAACATCTTCATGTTAATAAGAGGGATAAAGTATTTCAATAGTGATCGTCCTTTATCATCTTTTCCTCTCCCCTACTATATAAGAGTAACATGCCTGTAAAAAAGAACAGACAGAAATTATGATAGTGAACACAACTTTTGTTCCTTAGTATTACTTATGATAATCATAAAATATTTTCGTGCTGTTTGTAAAGACTTAAAGACAGCAAAATAAAATAATGTATCTTTTTTCATTCTGTTAATTCAATAATTTTCCTAATAATCATCATCTTAGTAAAGAAAAATGAAAGCATTCATAATGACAAATATTTACATGTTGATTCAAAAGCAGAAACATTTTTTAGTGTCTGATCGATATGATAAGACACAATCTACAGTAACAGTCTTACTTAAGCCTAATTCATATCTTCAAAATGCATTATCAAGTAGTTTTGAAGTGTCATGAAATCATACATGTTTTTTGGGAAATAATGTACTTTTTATATCAGAAATACTCATAGTAGAAATAGGAGAAATTTCATAAAAGACTGAAGCAGCATTGGCATTTTGCTGTGCAATAGAAGAACTGTTTTAAATATAGAGATGTTGTCATCAATTTGTATAATCTTTTAAGCTCCACCCCCACTCTACCCAATGCTACTGGTTTCTTCAAAGGAATGAAATGCTTTATCTTCTTGACAGAACAAATTGACTGGAAAATTACATAAACCCCTCAGCAGATGTTCTTTTCCACTTTGTTTGGGAATTTGCACTGCTATACAGTGTTTCCAAGACCCATGTGGAGATGGGCTTGCAGGATGCAATGGACATATGCAGACTACCATGGCAATGAATGCAAAGGCTACTAGTTATTCTTTGGTTGTATGTCCAAGTGTGATTGGGCAATAACCCATAATACCATTCCCTAAGCTTTAACGAAATTACTAAACATCCAAAAGATTTGAGCTATTCAAATTAGCCCTACACACACTAAGCATTTTCCAACACAAGTGAAATTCCAAGCCCTGAATTGCTAGAAATGTGTTTGCCATAATGACTGAGTCTTGGAGTCGAGGATGTCAGGCAGCAAAAAATAGGAAAAAGAAACCAATTTTGACTTCCAATCCCCTGCATCGTATCTTTATCAGCATGGCATACTAATCTGTGCAAATCGGATGGCATCTTCAAGATTATAATGCACACCATTGAGTTAAGCATCTGTATAACAATCTGAATTGCCATCCATCTCTCTGTGAACAGTATACTGCAACTTAGAGTCACTTAATGCTAAATGGCATCCATCTACATAGTCTGCTTCTCTGTGTAGCATGGTAAACTTGTAATTGTATTTCATCCCTTTATTTTTCAGGCTTTGCAAAAATGCCTTTTCCCATGCAGTTAAAAATAAGAGAAACAAATGCAACTAGTTCTCAATAAAAGGCTATCAAGCTATTCAATAAGTGGTATATTGGAAACATCTCAAAGTAGATGTTTACATTCCCAAACATTGCAAATTCTTAGCAACTCTATGCAATACATTGATATTTTCAGCTAACGAGATTATTTTTAGAGGGAAAGGGGCATGAGCCATCCAGAAGTGGAATAAATGTTTTAATGAAAATTCCAAAAGTCACAGTAAGTCAGAAAAAAAGAATCAAGATAATATTGGTGTAAACTATCGATTGCCATATTAACATGATTTGGAGATGGGCAACTGTTCTATGCATGAGCCTTCCTTATGTAAGTTCGGTTTCTACTGAGGTATTGATTACGAATCATAACAAGTCATACTTCATAGAAATTACCACCTTCTAAAAGAAAATGTTCAGTTAGAGTTCACCAAGCTCAATTCAAATAGCTAATAACTAATTAAGATTTAGGTGATAACTAATACATTTTCATATGCCAAAATTCTCAAAAAGAAATCTTTTAGTCGAATTTTGTATGATGGTCAGTGTTTCTATCATTTAAGTATAATAAATTGTCTTTTTTATATTAAAAATAGTTGAATCTAAAGAATTTCTAAGAATATTCAATTATAATACCAACTCAACACTAAGTAGTAGTTCAGTTCAGGAATTAAATCCTCTGTGACTCACAAAATTAGAATGCCTTTAGATTAGAGGCTAAACTACTGTTAATAGCCTAATTCCCTCCTCCTTCTCCCCCTCCCCCTGCCTCCTTCTCCTCTTCTTTCTTCTCCTTCTTCTTCCTCCTCCTCCTCTTCTTCTCCTTCCTCCTCTTCCTCTTCTCCTTCCTCCTCTTCCTCTTCTCCTTCCTCCTCCTCCTCCTCCCCTTCTTCTTCTTCTTCTTCTTCATCTTCTTCTTCTTCTTCCTTATTTTTGTTAAGTGCACTCTCAGTAAATAAAAATGTAGCATATAGTTGTCTGAATAAAAAGTATATCTGGCAGGACTGTTCTCTATTTTTTTCTTTAGATATGCTGAAAATTTATAATATGTAAACACAAAGTTCTAACTAATATGGGTTTACTAAGCACCACCATTATTATCCATCACTGCAAATGCTTCAAAACTTAGAAATGTTTAAAGCAAGCATTGTTGTGATGAGTATTGAAACCCCTCATTGTTTTGGAAAATACTATGTGACCAAAAACAAGTACAAGTGAACAAAAATACATTCCCTCTCCCCCCCAGAAAAAAAGACAAATAACATTGTTTCAAGATAATAATACAATGCCAGAAAATATCTATAAATATCTCCATAAAGTCATAGTTGCTTATAAATCAAATAGGCAGATGCTCCATTTTTTCCTTATTCTTAAAATACTGTTTCTTTGCTACCATCAGGTAAAAATTATGGAATCTGACTTTATATATCTATAATCTGTCATATCAGGAATATCATCATTGTATGAGACAATCATTTGAATTTTTTTACAATTTATATAGAGTAGTAATTCTAAATTTGTAATTATTTTAAAAATGACAATGTGGGGGGCACCTGCATCGCTCAGTTGGTTAAGTGACTGATTCTTGATCTCAGTGCAGGTCTTGATCTCAAAGTCGTGAGCTTAGGCCCCACGTGGGGCTCTATGCTGGGCATGAAGTGTACTTTAAAAAAAAGATAAAACGACAGTGTGAGCGAGAGGTACTTTTATTTTCTCTAAAAGTCACACACTTTTAGCTGAGTGATAAAAGTTCCAGGTAAAGGACACAAAATCACCGTGAAGAGGAATTTATAATCATGGTAAAATAAAACAAAACTTGCCTGAGTCTATGATGAGATAAAAAATGCGTATTTCTAGTCAAATGGTTCTTGAAGGATCCGTTTACTGCATGTGTATCAGCAAAAGAAGTCCAGCTGATTTAGGGCTGCATTCACTCAGACCCTGTGTCTCTGATTTAGATTGCCTTATACAACTCTTTGGCTTGAAATACATTATCCATCAAATCCTTTTCAAATCATCTGACTAGAATGAATATTATCTATTTTGTTATGTGCTCTCTCTGTTTTAATCCACCTCTATTTCCATACTCTGCTTATATGTTTGTTTAGCAAGGCTTGGTTTTGTCTGATCATCAGTCCAATTATTTACACATCATTTAAATTTTAATAGCTTAAATCATAGGAATTTAAAGAATAATGGGGCTCAGTCGAGGTTGGTAAATATTCTCTTGTCAGAAATGTTCACACATAATATAAATTAACTCTCCATGGACCAAAGCTTGTGCGATTATGGTATATTTTGGAAAATTCTGGAGCTGACTGCTTCCTGCGTATAGTTCATGGGCACCAGGAAAGTTAAGGTTGGAAGGTGGGCAGAATGGTTTCTTAGGAAAAACTACGGCCAAAATGTTAGCAGGGATCCAACTCCTTATAATAATCAAAATAGGGGTGCCTGGGTGGCTCAGTGGGTTAAGCCTCTGCCTTTGGCTCAGGTCATGATCTCAAGGTCCTGGGATAGAGCCCCGCATCCGGCTCTCTGCTCAGCAGGGAGCCTGCTTCCCCCTCTTTCTGCCTGCCTCTCTGCCTACTTGTGATCTCTCTCTCTCTCTGTCTGTCAAATAAATAAATAAAATCTTTAAAAAATAATCAAAATAAATAAATCACAACTAAGCGCTCAAAATAAGCCAGTACTATTGTCATTCCACATTTTGCCCCCGTCCAAATCCATTCAACACTTGTGAAGTATATAAAAATTCCTAAGAATTGACTAGGTCATGTTTTTTTCATTGGTTTTCTACTATGTATAAAGTTCTCAATTTCAAAATTCCAGTTCCAAGAATATCCTTGGGATTTCTTCAAACATAGTCAGAAGGGATATAGTCAATAATAATTTTAAAATTTTGAATTTTAAATGACAAACAGTGACTATACTTATTCTGGTAAGCATTTCATAATATATATAAATGTCAAATCACCATGCTGTACACCTGAAACTAATATGATATTTTATGTAAGGTGTACTCAATTAATAATGAAGTCAAAATTACTCCCCAAATCACTACAGAAAATCCCTTTATTTCCTTTTACTGCCACATTTTCCCTGCAAGTCATTTCACATGATAAGGGTCTGTGAGAAGTGGGGATGGGGGGGTTAGGGTTTAAGAATGGGTTTCAGGGGGGTCCTGGGTGGCTCAGTGGGTTAAGGATCTGACTCTTAATTTTGGTTCAGGTAATGACCTCAGGGTTGTGAGATCAAATCCCATGTGAAGCTATGCACTGGGCATGGAGACTGCTTACAATTCTCTCTCTCTCTCCCTCTGCCCTCCTTCTGCTCTCTTTCTCTCCCTCAAAAAAAATAAAAAGCACTTCAGGAAAAATGTGATCTGAGTATTGTATGGTCTTTAACAACCTGTAGGAGTAAAGAAGCCAATTGGAAATTTTTCTTACTCTCAAGTGTATCAAGTGCCATCATTCTTTTTATTTAAATAGGAAGACAAATGAGCACTGCACATTCAGAGCACACCAAACTTGTGTTCTAAGTGCGTGGTCAAATGTATCACAACTCTCTAAAGTAATAAAAACCTCATTTGGTTAGAAGAATGATAGAGAAACTATGATTATTTTATTTTAGGTCATACAAAAATATTGTGGAGAAAAACAATTTTTTAAATCTCATGATAGACTCAGGCAAGTTTTGTTTTATTTTACCATGATTGTAAATTCCAGCAATAATAGAAAATGCAGGTGGTATTTTTTGAAATTATAAAAATTTACAAATGAGCATTAAATTGGCACAAAAAATACACAAAATGGTCTGGTGTGTGTGTCTGTGCGTGTGACTATATTTAAGGGACAATGGAATATAATGATACAGGATATATGATAAAGATGACAAAGGTAAAATACCAGACAGAAAAAGAATTATATTCTGGAAAGTGATAGTTATATCAAATGGTTGTTCAGAAAAAAATAGTTAAAAGTGCTATGATTCTAAGTCATATTGTTGAGGGTATTCTATGGCCCATGGTTTAATATATATATATTTTTTCTCCCTCTTAAGTAAACATTTAATAATTATGCTTGAAATTGTTCCACCATGCAAAATATAAGCTCACAGGTGCAGAAACAAATGGACAATGAGTGGTCTTCTACAGATGAATACACTTTGGCAGTTTTATTTTCTGAAGACATCTTTTCCTCTCTGAACATAATTATTGTAAAAGCTCATTACTGTGAATAATATAATATTTTGAAAAAATCATTTGATTAAATTATTATCTAAAATCCACACTTTGTGTAAACTATGAAAACTAGTTTTCTTTTTTTTTTATAAATAGAAATCATACTACAAGTTACAGGTTCCACTTCAAATAGATAAGCGTATAAAAAGGAATACTGTCATTTTAAATATTACATGACTATAATTACCGTTAATGTTATCGATTTCAGGTAGGTATTATTTCAGTAGAGTAGTTTTAATGGACTTAGCAAGTGTTAGTGGATGATACTACAGATGCTAACATTTCTTTTTAATATTTATCTTTAGTAGTATAATTTATTCTTCTGGATATATATTATAGATTCTGTAAAACAAGTTAATATTTACATAGGAGAAGTTGGCTGTCTGTTAGGGAAAGAAAAATCTCTTTTTCTTTACATCTGCATATCTGGATTTACATACACACACACACACACACACACACATTTTGCAGAGCATTTTAATCTGGGAAACTGACTATGAAATTTAGAAAATACATATAAGATAGCAAATGTCAAATATTAGGTCACTAAGAATTTCTCTGGCTTCTGTATTTTCTGGGTAATAACTTTCGCCGTGAAAAAAAGGTCTTAGGTAATGTGAAGTCACACCTTCTTCTTGCTTTTAAGCATAGATTTGCACTAAATTTTTCCAAATTTCTTAGACTTGACATTCTAGCACTTTCAAAAAAAAGTCCACAGATAAAAATAAAAAAAAATTATGAGTTAAAGTACTTTAACTATTCAACATTCTCAGCACTGAATACCATGACTTAAAAGATGAAAATAGTATTTTAATAGAATCAGATTTTTCATATCACGAAAACAGGAAGAATTTTAGATTGAATCTCAAACTTAAGAACTGGAAGGATCATCATTGTTTCCAATCTCCTAAATGTATCCAGCAGATACATTTAGGCACAATCTCTAAAGTTAATTCTAGAGAGCAAAGTTAACTAATGTTACTCTAGAAGAGTAACCTAGTACTCTTATATTTTATTCTTTGAACCAGAAAATGGATGGGTGATTCTAAAATAGACGGGAAAGGACTGAAATATCCCCACACTCGGAACTAAAAATATAAGGATTAAATGAAGGGAAAGCATGGTAGTATATCCATGACTATGACATACAACCTTGACTTTTTATTTAACTTACATAGACTAATAAGATTTTAGCAATTTTCTGTGTATACCAGATCCTCAAATTCTTTTCAGTCTTTTTTCATTTGCTAGTGTGGTAATAATAAACTGTATTAAAGGGGCTTGATAGAGGCTCCTGGGTGGCTTGGTCCGTGAAGCATTTGCCTTTCATGATCTCAGGGTCCTGGGATGGAGCCTGGCATTGGGCTTCTTGCTCAGTGGGGAGCCTGCTTCTCCTTCTGCCTGTCACTTACCCTATTGATGCTCCCTCTCTCTCTCAAAACACAAATAAAATCTTTAAAAAAGGGTGTTTGATAAAGTTATTATTTACCAAAACATATTCTGCATGACACCAATACTTAAATTTTTCTAGGAGAGGGGGAACCTGGGTGTCTCAGATGGTTAAGCTTCTGGCTTCCACTCAGGTATGATCTCCAGGTCTTGGGGTCAAACCCCAGGTCATCAGGCTCCTGACTCAGTGGGGAGTCTGTTTGCTTCCCCTTCTATCTTTCC
>ML110017.1:44557-60925 GCA_003697995.1 Taxidea taxus jeffersonii | reverse complement strand
TCTCTCTCTCTTTCTCTCAGATAAATAAATCATAGAAAAATAAAAATCCAAGGGTATATCTTGCTTTAGCTCTGGCTTGATGCTAGGAATCAGACGAGGTGAAAAGAACTGTTTCTTTCCTGGGTTTAAGAGCTGAGCTTCCTCTATGTGAGTTCCACCCTCAGGAAGACACTGTCCAGGCTGTATGCACTAGCCTCAAAGCTCCAAGTCCAACAGAGAGTTTCTCTTTTTAAGTAGCCTTCACTAAAGTTCTGCTGAGAATCACAGAGAGGAGGAACACTTCACACCTCCTTCATCCTGCACGGGAGAATGTCAGTATGAAACCGGTGCATCCATGGTCGTTTTGGAGGTGAGAGCCACGCGGGGAGCATGGCAGAATGACAGCATAGTACTGCCTGGGTCTCTATCTTTGTAAAGCTGCCCTCTCTGTCCGGGGCATTTCAGGAGCTCCCTAAGCATAATAATGTAAAAACAAACGAAAGGTAGAAGGTGAAGGAAAATCCAACGGTACCAAAGCATATCTTTAATGCCATCCTCCTGAGTTTAAATGTTATTCTTTAAGCAATGTGTACATGTACATACATGAGGTATTTGAAGTAGTTTGAGTTGCAATGTGATGAGATTATTCTATATGTTATAATGATTCTTGAAGACCTTTTGGAGTTAGACAAAACCGGAGGAACTGAGCTTGTCACAACTTTGGTAAGAGATGAGAAGGGTCGAAATCAGGGAAAGAGTATTGGGGCAGGCAAAGTATAAACAGATTTGAAAGATATAGACAAGGTAGAGTTGACGAGAATCTGGTCCACCCAAACGACTTCTGAAGCAGCAGAGATAAATAAACACTGTTACAAGACTACAGCCAACAGGGGTGCCTGGGTGGCACAGTCAGGCGAGCTGCAGACTCTTGGTTTAGGCTCAGGCCATGATCCAGGTCCTGGGATCGGGCCCCACATCCAGCTCTGCCTCCGACTGGAGTCTGCTCCTGTATTCTCTCTCTCCCTCCGCCCCTCCCCCTGCTCACTAGAGCGCTCTTCCTCTAAAATAAATAAATAAATCTTTAAAAAACAAAACAAAACTACAACCAACTGATATGGAAGTTCAAAACAGGCATTGCAGAGGGGTGACATGAAACACTGCAGCTAGCCGTTCCAGTAGATGTTTCATTCATCACCCAGGTTGTGTATTTCTCACAAAAGTCCTGAGATTCACGTGCGTGCTCTGTCTGAATGAATGTGCATAGTTTACCGGAGTGCACGCATATTAAAATCACTCTTGGGGCGCCTGGGTGGCTCAGTGGGTTAAAGCCTCTGCCTTTGGCTCAGGTCATGATCCCAGGGTCCTGGGATTGAGCCCCACATCGGGCTCTCTGCTCAGCAGGAAGCCTGCTTCCTCCTCTCTCTCTCCCTGCCTCTCTGCCTACTTGTGATCTCTGTCTGTCAAATAAATAAATAAAATCTTTTAAAAAAAATAAAATAAAATCACTCTTACAGGAGCTCCTGGGGGCTCACTCAGTTAAATGTCTGTCTTCGGGTCAGATTATGAACCCAGGGTCCTAGGATTGAAACCCCCCAAGTTGGACTCCCCACTCAGTGGGGAGTCTGCTTCTCCTTTTTAACCCCCATCCCTGCTCATGCTCACTCAAGTGTTCTTTCTCTCTCTCTCTCTCATAAAAATAAATAAGTAAAATCATAAAAAAAAAAATAAATAAGGGTCACCGGGCCAGTCAGTTAAGGAGCTGCCTTTGGCTCAAATCGTGATCCAGGGTCCTCGGATCCAGTCCCGCTTCAGAGCAGGGAGCCTGCTTCTCCTCGGCCTGCTGCTCCCCCTGCTGTGCTCTCTCCATCTGTCAGACAAATAAATAAATAAAAATATTTTTTAAAAATCACTCTTACATATCAGTTATCATTTGGATCAGTCCCTCCTCTTTAACAGGCAAGAATTCTTCAGTCTACCGCTTCAGGCGCCCATATGAACTGTAACTTTCTCTTTTTACAATTCACCTTTGTCTTTATTTTGAGTCTTCATTCTACTTAATGCCCTAAAGTAGTTACTTAGGCTCTATGCACCCCGCCCCAGCCATAGTAGGTTTAAACTCTGTCCATTCAGGATTTTTTTTCCTTCCTGTCCGTGTTTATTCAGGTCATTTAGAGCCCCGGATGTTTATGCTCACTTTATTGCAGTCTGAGAGTGGACTTGCACATTGGTCCAACTGAAAAATGGCAAAAGCTTTCGCTGATGCAATGGCTGCAGAGTCGTACGGTTTAAGTACAAAGGAGTAAACAGAGGAAATTCTACTGTTCATGTGTCCCTCACAGGGCAAATATATCAAAACAAAAATAATGCCTACATGCGGTAGAAAACTATTATTGTATTTTTATTTTTTTATTTTTATTTATTTTTATTAAGATTTTTATTTATTTATTTGAGAGAGAGGTCACAAATAGGCAGAGAGGCAGGCAAAAACAGAGAGGAGGAAGCAGGCTCCCTGCCAAGCAAAGAGCCCAATGCAGGGCTCAATCCCAGGACCCTGGGATCATGACCTGAGCTGAAGGCAGAGGCTTAACCCACTGAGCCACCCAGGCGCCCCTAAACTGACTTCTAATTCTAACCAATTACTCCAGCCCGCCCTATTCATAAACTTGGAAAGACTCTACTTGTCCCCAACAGCCCTATAAGACAGTTCAATGAGACTAGCTCACCAGTTCAAGTCAGAACCATGGTTCCAGCGTAATCAGCCCCTGAGTCTGAGGAGCTGGGATTGAGGGCAGTGAGGATGTTGGTCACTCCATAGGAAGCCCTCAGTCATCTGTGTCGTGACTCCCTCGTAGAACCACTAGGAAACTAGCCAGCTTTGACATCAGATTTCTTATCAAAATTAATCCTTGGTAGGAAAAGATTGTGCAACACTCAGCTTATAAACACAGAATTGTAACTGATAACACCCAGTGTCTGTTCTCCACACCCACAAATATTTTTCTTTAATTCCCATCCAAAGTCTTCAGTCTTCATGTCTGAAATCAAATGTCACTATCTTTTCAATTTAAAGATCACTTATCAGGGGTGCCTGGCTGGTTCTGTCCGTAGAGCATGCAACTCTTGATCTCAGGGTTGTAAGTTCGAGCCCCATGTTAGGTGTAGAGATTACTTAAAAATACTATCTTGAAAGGGAAAATAAAGATCCTATTTAAGTTACCCTGATTTTGTCTTCTAGAGGGAAACTTATGGGCAGCTTGAATTTATCCAACAAATACTTATCAATGGTCTATTATAATCCAAGTACTGTGCTGGGCATTGGGACACAACCATGAATAAAACAGTCCAAAACAAAAAACCCTACCCTAATGAGTTACATTCTCTTGGGGAAGGCAGACGATGAACACAATAAATAAGCAAAATGCATATCATCCTATGTGATGACACACACTATGGAGAAAAATAAAGCAGAAAAGGGGTTGGGGTACAGTTTTACATATAGCAGGAAAGGAACTCTTCATGATATTCAAATGGAGCTTGAATGAGGTAAGAGATCAGGGCTTGCAAAGACAAAAGGAAAGAGCCCTTCCAGAGGGAATGGCAGGTACAAAGACATCGAGGTGGCAGCCTGCCTCTCATGTTTGAGAAACGTCAAGTAAGCCAGCATGCTGTGAAGGTATTGAAGGGAAGGTAGAAGATGAGGCCCAAGAGGTAATGAGAGACCAAGGACTGTGACTTTCCCCATGAGATAAGAAGCTATTAGAAGTTCCTGAGCATAGAAGTGACCAGACCTGACTTATATCTTGCAGGATCATTGTAGCTGCTAAGTGGAAAATAGCAATGGTACTAGCAGGGCCAACACCTAACTAGAGACTGTTACCGTAATCCAGACCAGAGGTGACAGCAACTCAGGTCATGGTGGCAGAGGGGAAAATGGGGAGAAATACAGCCTATGGAATTTGCTGATGGAATATTTATGGGGGAATGACAAAGAAAGGAATTAAGAATGAGATGTTTGTCCAAAGAAGACATCCAGATGGCCAACAGACCCATTAAGTAAAAGATGCTTGACGTCACTCACCAGTGAAATACAAATCAAAACCCCAATGAGATATGGTCTCAGACCTGTTAGAATGGCTAAAATTAACAACACAGGAAATAACAGGTGTTGGTGAGGATGCAGAGAAAGGAGAGCCATTGTACGCTATTGGTGGAAATGCAAGCTGGCACAGTCACTCTGGAAAACAGTATGGAGGTTCCTCAAAAAGTTGAAAATTTGAGCTATGTATGACCCAGCAATTGTGCTACTGGGTATTTAACCAGAGGATACAAAAATACTGATTTGAAGGGGCATGTACACCCCGATGTTTAGAGCAGCATTATCAACAATAGCCAAACTATGGAGAGACCCCAAACGTTCCTTGACTAATGAATGGATAAAGAAAATGAGGTACACACACACACACTCACATACAACACACATTACTAAAAAGTCTAATGAAACAAACATTTTAAAAAATATTTTATTTATCTGAGGGAGAGAGAGAGAGAGCGAGCATGAGTGGGGGAGCAGAGGAAGAGGGAGAAGCAGACTCCCCGTTGAACATGGAATCCCACATGGGGCTTGATCCCAGGACCCTGAGATCTTGTCCTGAGCTAAAGGCAGACACTTAACTGACTGAGCCACCCAGGAGCCCCAAAACAAACATCTTTATTATGTGTGATGTTCTCTGGTGTTTTGTTTTGTTTTTAGTTCTGGCAGTTACCCACGAAATTGATTTTATAACTTCCAGATTGAAAAACACTGACGTAGATCAACTTTTTTTTAGTGTCCAGGTGAGGAAGCAGAGAAACAGAGAGATTGAGTAATTGCAAAAAGTCCCCAAAGTCTGTAGGAACACAGGGACCTGAATACAGGTCTCTTGACCCCTGGGCAATAAACAACAGAAAGAGGCTAGATCCTCCTTTTTGGCACTTCCCATGTTTTCACTTCATTTTAAAATATATACATATCAAAGCAATTTAATTCCTTAAATTAAATATGCCCTATGTGCCTTATTTTCTAAGCTAAACCTTCTATAAATACTTCTCATTAAAATATTATTTGTACTCAGCATAATCCAAATCTACTTAAAATTGTAATTGTTCCTGCATTATTCAAAGGCATATCTTAGGGATCATAAAATTATTCAATTTTAGCTCATCATGAAGCTCGTTGGGTCAAGCGGAGACCACACATATTTAGAAGTTCAAGGTCATAGAAAAGTATGGTTAACAGCTCATTTCTACTCAGTGACCATTTACAGAGCACCACTATCGTGCGAGCTGTTGTGTGTGCTGGGGAAATAAAAATGAATTAGTAATTGCCTTGAGGAACTTGCCATCTAGCCAGACAGTCAAACCAAGAGCCATAATTCAATACGAGATATATTATAGAAGATATGAGATATCCTAGAAGTACAGAGTACTCCTTGCTTAACCGCTGTAGGAACATAGATGAGTGAACAATCAATTCTCCTTGAGGATATAAGTGGTTGAGAAAGATTACAAAGGGGAGATAATATTTGTCCTGGGCCTTGAAAGATGAAGAGAAATTTTCTGACTAGATGGAGGTTAAAAGGATATAAGAAGAGGACACAATAGCATGGGAGGAAAAAAGTCTAGCATGAATAGAGGGGTCACTGACTACATCTCAGAGGCCACATTAGGATTGGGACGTGTATTACATTATTATTCAGACCTTATCCTAGGGTGAGTGAGGATATGGGAGGCTGTCACAGATTTGTATCACTCAAAAGAGATACAAGGAAGTCCTTCAGAACTTCAGAACGTGCCTTATTTGGAAACAGTCTTCACAGATGCTCAAAGCTAAAATGAGGTCATTTTATGATAGGAATGGTGTCCTCACAGAAAGGGGGAAATTTGGACACAGACACAGATACTCACAGAAGGAAAGCTTCGTGAAGAGACACAGGAAAAATGCCACATCATAGTGGAGGACTGGAATGGTCCTCCTATATGCCAAGGATTGTCAAAGATTGCCCAGCAAGCCACCGGGAGCTAGGAAAGGGGCCTGGAACAGATTCTCCCTCACAGCCAGAAGAAAGTATCAAGCCTGGAACCCGATGGACTTCTAGCCTCTGACACAATACATTTCTGTTCCTTGAAGCCATTTGGCTGGTGGCACTTTGTTGTAACAACCCCAGGAAACTACTACAGAGGTTATTGAACAGGCCCTCTGAAGTGACAAGAAATTAACAAAGAGGGGTGCCTGGGTGGTTCAGTGGGTTAAAGTCTCTGCTTTCGGCTCAGGTGATCTCAGGGTCCTGGGATCAAGCCCGAGTCGGGCTCTCTGCTCAGCAGGGAGCCTGCTTCCCCCTCTCTCTCTGTCTGCCTCTCTGCCTACTTGTGATCTCTGTCTGCCAAATAAATAAACAAAATCTTTAAAAAAAGAGAGAAATTGAACAAAGACAATGACAGTGGGAAGTTTGGAAAAGGTCACAAATCTGAAAGATACTGCTGAGGTAAAAGTACCCGGATTTGATGATTGGCTGAAAATGCCAAAGGAGAGAATGGAGTCCAAGAGGGATGAAGCTGCTATCCTTCATAATCAACCGAACATGGTGTCTAAACTACCTTAGACCTTAGATCCTTGTAAGATCTGTCCTGAGGCCAGGGACCTTACAGAAAGCCCCATTCCTCTTCCTCTGCCTAATGGTGTATCTAACTATGTTTCTGATCTCCCACTTAGACCTTCCTTTGGACTGGTTTCCCCAATTTCCATTTGGTTGACATCTAGTCCCTTTAAGGGGCTTAACTTGACCTGCTACTTTCCTCCCCATTTTAGTTTGTTCAGGATGCTACATATTAGATTACCCTTAGCTCTACATTCTGCTGTCTTTAGACCAATTCCGTCCCTTCTTATCCACAGCACAGACCCCTGAACCCCAGATTCAGCACCATAAGCTCTCACTTGTCTAGGCAGATAGAATAGCCACCGGACACACCAACCCACCTGTAAATTATAGGGGGGGAAGTAGCAAGAAATATGATTTCAGGGATGCCTGGGTGGCTTAGTTGGCTAACCATCTGCCTTCAGCTCAAGTTATGATCTCAGGTCCTAGGATCAAGCGCCGCTTTGGGCTCCCTGCTCAGCGCAGAGTCTACTTCTCCCTCTCCTTCTGCCTGCAGCTCCCCCTGCTTGTCTGTTTCTGTGTCAAATAAATAAAATCTTTTTAAAAATAGATGATTTCACTTTTCGACATTATAGAGATATTTTTGGCACAAAGGGAAGCCACTGAACAATCCTTTCTCCAGAACTGCTAATACCCCGTATACCCCATCCAAAGGGATTCGCTTGCTACATATTCCTATCTCACTGGCCATATATCTTTGGTATAAACACCTGTTCCAAACTGGGCCAATTAAATTGTCTCTGGAGAAAAATGTAAATCGATCTCTGTATGTGTCTAGATATCTAACACAGAACTTGCAGCAACTATAGGTTTCCATATGGACTAAGCAGGAGATAAAGCTGGTTTGCAGAGAGGTAAGAAGTAAGCAGATGTTAGACGGAAGTAAATAGGAGAGAGACAGAAACCCATGCTGCCTGTGTTCCTTACAGCTTTCCCTTTCCTTCCAATCCCTTTATGACACCATCTGCATTCCTGCCTGTGGATTGTGTAAAAATACCTCTGTATCCTTATAATTACACTTGTCTTTTTGTATCATCCTAACTGGAGATTGTTTCAGAAAATCCTAACCAACACAGACCTAAGGGGAGAGGTCATTGGAAGGCAGAGCAGAGGTTGAGGGGAGGATACATGGTTTGGGTAAGGGAGGAACTGGAATCACTGGAGTTAATAATGTCATCAGAAGCAGCTCAAGGTAATGGAAAACAAGAAGAGAGGGCAAAGAGGAAAAATGGGTATCTTAGGAACATTAATATTTAAGCAACAGATGACGGAAAGAGGAGTCAGTAAATAAGGTTTAAAAATACAGAAGACTAGTAGAGAACGCTTTTGTAAAAGCCAAGAAATAATAGTTTGCAGGTTATCCTTACAGAAAATCCAACCATCAGGGGCTTAAAAAGGGACTGACTTATTTGTATCAAACAACAAGATGTTCAGAGCTGGTACAACAGATCCTCAATTCCATGAAGAACTCAAGTTCTGCCTCTCTCTCCTACCACCATCATTAGCATCTAGCTTTCATCGCTACAATTACAAGATGATTGTTAAACCTTCCTGATAGGCAGGAAAAGCAAAAGAGAAAGAATGAAGGGCAGTGTGGCTGCTGGACCCTTATCAGAAAAGCAAAACTCTACCAAAAGCCCTACTTAAGTGTCATTGGTCAGAATTCTCTCACCTGGCCATCCTCACGTGGAGACTAGAGGAGGACTCTGGATAGAAGATGGATCACCCAATTGGCTTATTTTATTTTATTTTATTTGTCAGAGAGAGCACAAGCAGGGGGAGTGGCAGGCAGAGGGAGAAGCAGGCTCTCCCAGGAGCAAGGAGCCCGATGTGGGACTCCATCTCATGACCCTGGGGATCATGACCTGAGCTGAAGACAGACACTTACCCAACTGAGCCACCCAGTCGTCCCCCAATCAGCTTTTAACAAAAGATTATAATCAACAAAAGCCAGAGGGAGGTGAAGAAGAATGACAAGTAAAGATAGATGAGGGGAGGGGGGGTATTTGATAAAGTCCCTGACAACCTATCAAAAGCAGTTTCAGAGGGCACTTGGCTGGCTCAGTCATTGGAGCCTGGGACTCATCTCCAGGCTCTGAGTTCAAGCCTCAGTTTGGATGTAGAGATTACTTAAAAAAAAAAAATATATATATATATATATATATTTTTTTAAGCAATTTCATCAGGTATGGAGAAGGCTGTTGAAGACTACCTGGGCTGATGAGAAATGACTACAGATAGCTCTTTCCTAATGTTTGAAAAGGAGAATAATGGAGAAAACAAAAATCTAAAGAAGCGTAAGGTAGAAGTTTTGTCTGTCTTCAGGACTGTGACTACTTGAGCACGTTTACAGGCTGAGGAGTCCAAGCGATTGGAGAGGAGATCAGGGCTATGAATAATAGCAAGACAAAAAGATCAACTATAGGGAAAAAGTGCAAAATCCTCTGGGTGACAGGGGATTAAATGCGATATTGAAAGCGACTCCTTTGTCTCCAAAACAAGAAAGGAAGTTAAGGATGAATAACAATAGTGCAGGTTTGGATGTGGGCTTGAAAAAAAAGTGGAATTGTCAGAAACTCTTATCTCGGCAAAAACACATTTTAAAACTGTTGTAAGTTTTAAAAGCTAGACCCTGAACGCACTATTCCGCAATTCGAAGAAACGCACGAAGGACCAGTAAGATCGCATCGGAACTCAGGTGTGCTCTGCAGTTGGCTCCCGGACCCGACTTGGCGAGGTAGACACCCCTCCACCCCATCAGTAGACACCGATTTACAGAACGGAGACCCCGAAGAATGGGCGCTTCCGTGAGCATCTCAACATTTAACTTTCCCCCATCCAGTCCTCCGGGCTGGGAGGCCCCCAGAGGATGGCGTGATCGCCGGCATACTGCTCGCTCTTCTGTGGCTCTGAAGGCGGTGAGTTGATACCCGGTGGCAGCAGGAGCCACGGCCAAAGCGCTTGCTAGAAGCATCCAGAACTTGCTCTGCACATTTATTTCGGTTCTGCTCTTCGCTCCTTCACCCTGATCGCGTCGGAGGCGGCGCTGAGCAAGGCTACGCTGCAGGACGCCGTCAGCGGGAACCTGCAGCAATCCGGGAAGGGGCAGAGCTCCCAGGTCCGCTCCCGTCCACGGAAGAGCGCGCAGCAGCCGCGACCCACGTTTCGGCCTCGGCGATTCGCAGGAGCCCACTCCGACTCCCACAAGCCCGCCCGCCCCCCCGCAAGAAAACGATTCTCACTTTTCATTGGCTGACCCTGGCGGAGGGGGAGCCCCTGCTTCGTTTTCATTGGCTGCCGCTGCCGTCACGTCCTCTCGCCACACCCACCTGCCCGGCTGCGCCCAGTGAGCGTTGTGGGAGAAAGATTTACCGAGGGCGGTGGCAGGAGTCGCGCGCAGCCCGCCCGGGCGGTCCTCCCTCCCAGCCCAACAGCGCCGCGGCCCCCGCCCCGCCCCCTGGCCCGAGGCCCCGCCCCCGCCCCGGCCGGGTCCCGCCCCTCCCTCCAGAGAGGGCGGGGACCAGGCGGCGGCCGCAGTCGCAGGAATATGCTGGAAGCCGGCGGGCGGACGCCCAGGCGGTGCTGAAAGGACAGTTCCCGCCGCCGAACTTGCCCGGCGGCAGCAGGGCGGGTGGGGCGGCCCCCGAGCCCGCGGGGGCACGTGAGCGATGGAGACCATCTGGATCTACCAGTTCCGCCTCATCGTGATCGGGGACTCCACGGTGGGCAAGTCGTGCCTCCTGCACCGCTTCACCCAGGGCCGCTTCCCCGGGCTGCGCTCCCCCGCCTGCGACCCCACGGTCGGCGTGGACTTCTTCTCCCGCCTGCTGGAGATCGAGCCGGGCAAGCGGATCAAGCTGCAGCTGTGGGACACGGCGGGGCAGGAGCGCTTCAGGTAGGGCCGCGGGGACCCCGGGGCACCCCGGGGACCGCCCCCGCCCGGCTCGGAGCAGGCTCCGGCCCTCCCCTCTCGAAAGTGCGAACACTCCATCCTCGCTTCCCCTTTGCCCCTCCTCTTCCAGGGACGACTTCCTCCTCCGCAATTTCTCACTTCTTTCTTTGGCGCCCATTTCCTGCGCCTTTCCTTTCCCGCCGGAGCCGGGGAGGGGGGTCCCCAGTCGCGGACCCGGTCTTGCCCCGCGCTCTCTGCCCCTGCGGATGTTGGGATCCCCAGCTCTTCGGCAGCCCTTCCCCGGCCGCCTGCTCCCCAAACTCGGCGCCCTTCGCTGCGCACAACCTGACCCGGCCCCCTCTTCCGAGCTCCCTTTCTGCACCCTGCCCTGTGCTGCCGGGGAGAACTGCAAAGTGGGGTTCCCCAGTTGGTGACTGATGCCTCCGGCTCGACGGCGAGCGCTGCTCCAGCCCAGCCTGCAGCGTGAGCTCATTGGGCACCGTACGGAGAGGGAGGGGGATGCTGTAATGGTTGGAACACCTCACAGCACCGAATGTGGTCATCAGAAATGCTGGGCCATGTGACCCGTGGGATTGTGTCTTAGGTAGCAGCTGGATGGAACATCGGGGACACAGGCATGGCGAAGGGCAGGGGGGTGTTCCTTGTGTTGTTTAGTAAGAGCTGAGTTGTCTTTAGAAGTTGGTCATCATTGGTGGTTTAGTGGAGAGGAGAGAGACACACACTGAGATTTTGTCATGAACTTTTCCTTTATGGTATTTATAATGGGTGCCTAACGTTCCAGGGTGCTGATACTTCAGAAAATGCGTTCTGAATAGAGAAAGAGGGATCCAAATGAAGAGTTTAATTCTAATGTTCACTGAGACCCTGAAGGAACAATTTTGCAAGGACAACCCAGGTTATGCAAATAAAAATTAAATGTAATTTTTTCGCATTTCCTGGATGTTTAAGGCTGAACCGCATAATAAAGCATATTTTGAAGTTCTAGGAGTTGAGGACACTTTTTTTAGAGGAAGGTAGGAAATTTGATATATTGTAATGTTTTGGATTGTGTTCTTTTTGTTTTTGTTATTTTTTTTTTTAAGATTGCACTGTCACCTGTAACTCACTTAAGCAAGCATTTTGCAATATTTAGCAAGTACTCTACTTGGGAAATGCAGTAGTCCATGAGGGGACTTCCCAAATATGGCTTCCCCTCACCAGCCCCAGCCAGTCCCTTTCCATGAGATCAGCCTCTTCCTGTGGTAGAGGATGTTCCAACTTTTAAAGTTCTGGCTCCGGGGACGCCTGGGTGGCTCAGTTGGTTGAGCAGCTGCCTTCAGCTCAGGTCATGATCCCAGCGTCCTGGGATCGAGTCCCGCATCGGGCTCCTTGCTCAGCGGTGAGCCTGCTTCTCCCTCTGCCTCTGCCTGCCACTCTGTCTGCCTGTGCTCGCTCCTGCACTCTCTCTCTATCTGACAAATAAATAAATAAAATCTTAAAAAAAAAAATTACAAAGTTCTGGCTCCGGTTCCTAGCTACACGCGGATTCAGACAGATGATAAGTGAAACACGTAGCTTGCTTATACCTTAGTTTTCTCCTGTGTATGAAATGGGAAGATGATTAAGACCAGCCTTTCAGAGAGATGTTAAAGCTTCCTGTTTGAACTAGAGTTCCATGAAGAATTTTGTTTTTCCTTTTTGGGAATCCTTTTTTTAGTTAAAATAGGGTTTCAGACATCTGATTCCTTATCTGTAAAATAGGACCATTATGATCTCTTAAGATTCCTTCCAGTTTTACCATTTGTTTTTAAGATTTTTATTTAATTATTTGACAGAAAATGGGAGAGGGAACACAAGCAAAGGGAGTGGGAGAGGGAGAAGCAGACACCCCACTGAGCAGGGAGTCCCATGGGGAACTGTATCCCAGGACTCTGAGATCAAGACCCAAGCTGAAGGCTGAGGCTTAACGACTGAGCTACCCAGGCAACCTCCAGTTTTACTGTTGTTAAGACTGATTGCAAATACTTGTCCTTGTCATCTCAGTCAGAGATGAAACTTCAGATATTTTGTGGTCCAAAAAAAAAAAAGCATTTACTAATAGCTCTTGCTCTACCCTCTGAAATGAATATAATAAAAACATATTCTTTATGCCTTAAACTCCTAAAAACTAGTGAGTTGCAACTACAAGAAACATAAGTAGGAAAAATCTTATTGTATTTAATCATTTCCTAAAAAGTTGCCCCTCAACTTATTGACAAGATAGTTAAGGACAATTAATTTGTTAGAGCTTAAAGTCCTTTCTGCTAAATAGATCATTGTTTTTTTGTTTTTTTTAAGATTTTATTTTTGTTTTATTTATTTATTAGAGAGAGAGAGAGAGAGACCGAGCGAGCACAGGCAGACAGAGAGGCAGACAGAGGCAGAGGGAGAAGCAGGCTCCCTGCCGAGCAAGGAGCCCGATGTGGGACTTGATCCCAGGACACTGGGATCATGACCTGAGCCAAAGGCAGCCGCTTAACCAACTGAGCCACTCAGGCGTCCCTAGATCATTGTTTTTTAATGCCTTTGAGCACATGTAAATAGTAATTCGTTGTATATACATTACTAATACCAGACAGTACCTCTCCCATAATAATACAAGGACATTTAGGGAATGTTTACTGACAATGAGTCATGCTTTGTTTTGTCTGGCTCTTTACCAAGGATATATTCACAAATACATACATATTTCAGTAGCTACCTCCAAATACTTGCTTTTCTGGTTAGCAGAATTTTTCACCAAATAAAACAACCATTGATAAATTATTCTGTATCTTTATCTAAGAAAACAGATACATTTTGAATAGTAAATATCCTACACATTTTATTTCATAGCAAGGTACTGGAGTTCATGAAGATATTAGCCATATCATATCATTAGGAATTCATGGGAAATTTTATATTTGAAGGTTTATTATTGTTTGGACATAAATGAGCAAAAAGGAATCTTCTTTAGATAACTCAGGGTGTAGCTTGAAAGCATTAAGAAAACAGAACAAAATAATGAGCTGATATTTATTACCATACTTAGCCTTAGTTTTCTTCCCCCTAGCTTGAGATATAATCGACACATAAAGCCTTAATTTTCAATGTTCAGATTAATACATGCTAGAAGACATAATTACTTGCAAAAAGTAAGAAGGAACAAAAAAATCAAAACAAAAATGGGCTTACAAATATAACATATGTGAGTGTACCATAAATTGTAATATTCTTATTAGCACTGTGTTAATGACAATAAATATCAAATTACTGTTTTAAGGAGAGTCAAAATTGTAGTTCCTTCGTTAAAGATGAAAATTTATTTCTCTTGTGCATAAAAGTCTCAAGGTAATTGGCATGTGTTGGTGGAGAGACTCTGCTCTGAGCCATCATTCGGGTACCATTTCTTTTGAATTCTCTGCCAGCCCTAAGATATTATCATCTTTGTGAACACTGTTCCAGCACAAGGGACAGGGAAAAAACAAAACAAAACTCTGAATCAAACAATGTTCCTTTTTTTTTTTTTTTTTAAATAGGCTCCCTGCCTAATATGGGGCTTGAATTCACAACCCCAAGATTAAGAGTTGCACGCTCCAGCGACTGGGCCAGCCACCCAGGTGTCCCAGCAATGTTCCTCTTAAGCAAGTGAGACCACTGTGGTACAGATCACTTCAGCTCTAAGTTCAATGAGAAGTAGTTATAAGACCACAGTTAGGCCGAGCCACCATGTATATGCCTGTGAAGAAGGGAAGGTGGGTCTGGCATTGTGGGTTTTGCATGGAAACTAGCAAACACCACTTTCAAATTTAATAATCACAATGGACAAAGTTTAGCAGGAAAGGAGGCAAGCCTATCCTATAACAGAGCGTTAATAAAGATAAATATTAGAAGGTGCTAGAAGTATGGAAAGTGTCAACTATAAGGATAAAAATGGTGAACTTCCCATGGAAAGTGCATAAAGCAATATGAAGATAAAACGAGATAGGGACACCTGGGTGGCTCAGTGGGTTAGGCCTCTGCCTTGGGCTCGGATCAAGATCTCAGGGTCCTGGGATCCAGTCCCATATCGGGCTCTCTGCACAGTGGAGAGCCTCCTTCCCCCTCTCTCTCTGCCTGCCTCTCTGCCTGCTTCTGATCTCTCTCTCTCTCTGTGTCAAATAAATAAATAAAATATTTTAAAAATGAGATAAAGAAGTAGCTGTGTTGGCTTGTAGGGATAGGAAATTTCACGGCTTCAATCCAGATTTTGCCTTTTATTTCTTGTTGTCTGATCTTTGGGGTGTTACAGTTACAGCGAGTGATTATAAAGCTAGCTATAAAGAGAATAGGAGCCTCCTGGTAGAGTGCTTCTTAGAATGTGTCCTGCCACACAGTTATCCCTTGTGATTCTTTTTATTTATTTTTTTATTTTTTTAAAGATTTTATTTATTTATTTGACAGACAGAAATCACAAGTAGGCAGAGAGGCAGGCAGAGAGAGTGGAGGAAGCAGGCTCCCTGCTGAGCAGAGAGCCCAATTCGAGGCTCCATCCCAGGACCCTGAGATCATGACCTGAGGCAAAGGCAGAGGCTTTAACCCACCGAGCCACCCAGGCGCCCCTTGTGATTCTTTTTAAAAATGAATTCTGTGCCCAGGTAAATTTGGGAATCCCTGTACTCCATGTACCACTCTCTTAGAAATTGATATCAAAGGCTCTCAGAAGTCATGCAGCAAAGAAGCCCGTTTAACTTTGATTAAACCATTGTGTCTCAAATTTTATTTTTAAAATGTAAAAATTTACGCTAACTCGTGTTTGAAGGAGTGTAACCCCGGAGAGCCTCCACTGATGAGCTTCTGTAGTCACATCCTTGGAGCAGAATCCCTGAACTTCTGAGGTGTAGAGCGATGGAGGACCTTCTGATGTTCTTTTACCAGCTAATAAACAAAGGCCATTAAGTAGTCAATGCTGCTGAGGGATAGCCCTGCCCTCCACTGGCCCCCCAACATCTGAGGGTGGCCTCTACCTAACACACGGAACATTGAGCCTTGCCCCGCCCTCCATCTGCCTTGTCATCTCTTTTTCTGCAGCACCTCCTCCCTGGATCTTTCTCTTCCTTTCCTGTCCTACCTCTCCTCCCACTCTCTTTCTCTCTCCTTCCTTCTCACCGAAGTGTGTCTCTTACTCTCATTTCATTTTCTCTATCCCTCTCCCTCCCTAGTGTCTCTGCTGCCTCCCTCCCTTCAAATATGCCTGTGAATAATGTTTAAATGTGGCTTAATTTGCCTCTGAAAACAGTAATACCTGATATGTTAATTACTTGAATTAAATTTTTTTTAAGATTTTATTTATTTCGTTGACAGACAGAGATCACAAGTAGGCAGAGAGGCAGGCAGAGAGAGAGGGGGAAGCAGGCTCCCCGCTGAGCAGAGAGCCCGATGTGGGGCTCGATCCCAGGACCCTGGGATCATGACCTGAGCCGAAGGCAGAGGCTTAACCCGCTGAGCCACCCAGGCGCCCCTTGAATTTAAATTTTAAAAAGATTTTTTTAAGTGGCTTAACTTACATTTCTTTGTTTTTAAATTTTAAAAGCAAACAAGCTGAGGGACGCCTGGGTGGCTCAGTTGGTTAAGCGGCTGCCTTCAGCTCAGGTCATGATCCCAGCGTCCTGGGATCGAGTCCCACATCAGGCTCCTTCCTCAGCAGGGAGCCTGCTTCTCCGTCTGCCTCTGCCTGCCACTCTGTCTGCCTGTACTCGCTCCTGCTCTCTCTGACAAATAAATAAATAAAATCTTAAAAAAAAAAAA